>OVBX01000038.1:0-79547 GCA_900406325.1 Erucastrum elatum | reverse complement strand
TAATAATAATAATAATAATAATAATAATAATAATAATAATAATAATAATAATAATAATGATGATGATGAAGAAAGAGTAGAAGAAAGAAACCAAGAGCAGTAAAACACTAACCTGTGGGATGTTCATTTAGAATTAAAGGTACATACTCGATAAAATAATGAACATGTTTTCAAAATTTTAATTATTTGCAGTGGTTATATAATTTAGAGGTAAGTTATAATTTCATTCAAATGGTTAATAACACCTCAATAGCATGTTTTTTATCTAGTACTAAATTACTAGACGATAATATGTACCATGCGCGGGGTGAATTATTTAAAATATGTTGTATTTTTTTTTGTCATCAAAAGAATACATATTCATATGTTGTATTTAAATGTTATAATTAAAATGTATTTTGTTATCAAGAACGTTTTCACATTTTATTTGGGGTGGACATTCAGATACCTTTTGGTTTGGTTTTGGTTTGGTTCAGTTCAGTTATGTTTCAATTTTCTGTGAGTTCAATCCGGTTCGGATCTGCGGATTCAGTTTAGATTTAGACTCAAATAACTCATTTAATTTAAAAAAAAAATAAAATTCATATATACTTTAAATTTCTGAAAAATATATATTTTTTTTGTCGACAAGATTACAGACTCATGTGGACTCTGTAAACCAAGTGGGGTGCTCTGTATCCATATGGACGGTAAACGACGTCTATTGCCTCACACCACGTGCTAAGCTATCCGCCTTTTTGTTTGTCGTCCTTGGTATATGAATAATCTCCGAGCTATGAAAACTTCTCTTAAGACTTCTGATGTCTTCTAAGTAACTTGCAAACGCCGGCCATTCTTCTGGTTCCGAAACCATCTTCACCAATTGAGAACAATCCGTTGCAAAAGTAACATTATACTGCCGTAAGTTCCTCATAAATTCCATTGCCCATATCAGGGCCTCTACCTCCGTGTGTAATGGTGATTGACTTGCCTTTGTATTTCGAGCTCCTAATAATCCTTCAAATCCTTCTAGAGTACTATACCATCCCTGACCGGAAAAAATATCTCTCAATTTCCAAGATCCATCCGTGAGGCACCATCTTCCTGGTCTAACCGGTAAAACCGTCTCAGATGTCACTAAAGCATTAGTCTTCGGAATTATAGATTGTTGTGCATCTGTCCAGAGTACTGATTCAGACATAGCTAGTTTGAGAGTAACCATTGGGTCTATGTCCAAATTACTAAACACCTTATTATTTCTTCATTTCCAAATGTACCAAAGTATCCACGCAAAGTGATGTTCATCCATTACTGGTTTTATTCTCCAGAATAGATAATCCAAAAGATTGTCCTGAGAAATAATCCGGATGCGAAGGGATCCTCGATAGAGCCCAAACCTGGACTGCTGGTGGGCATTCAAAAAATACATGATTTATAGACTCCTCAGCTGCTCCACATCTGTCACAACCAATATCTCCCTTGAGACCCCGGACCTTTAGATTTTTCTTAACAGTTATACATCCTGACAACAACTGCCACAGAAAGTGTTTCATCTTTGGGGGACAACACACTTTCCAGCAATGTGCTTTAAGATCCGTAACTGTTGGACCAAATTCAATTATCCCTAGCCCTCTGTCTGGATATACTCTTTCAATTTGATATCCTGATTTGACCGTATATTTTCCATTCTTTGTAAAGTGCCAACCATCACGATCTGCTATTTGTATCCTACTTAAAGGTATACTTTCAACAATCTTGACATCCGCAGGATCCATTATTTCCCGTAACGCCAATGAATTCCAAGTACGCGTCGAACTATCAATGAGGGAGTCGACCGTAATATCTGGTAAGTGAACATTTTGTTTTTTATTTGCTGGTCTCGGGTGGTTGGTTGGGAGCCATAGATCATTCCATAATGAGATAGAAGATCCTGATCCCATCTTTTTGATTAGTCCTTTGCTAACCAGAGATCTAGCAGAGATAATACTGCGCCATCCATAGGAGGACGAATATGATCTGGCCGGTTCTAGGGGTGAATTATTCCTAAAATACCGACCTTTAAAACACGAGAAAATAGAGAATTTGGTTTCTCTATAAATCTCCATAATTGCTTGCCAAGCATAGCGGAGTTGACATCCGTCATATCTCTAAATCCCAATCCTCCATCATCCTTATGTAAACAAACTTTATCCCAAGATTTCCAATGTAATCCTCTTGTGTTACCACTAGAGCTCCACCAAAACTGAGATATTGCACTCGTAAGTTTCTTCATTATCGTTTTTGGAATTCGATAACAAGACATAATATGGTTGGGCAAAGCTGTTACCACTGATTTTATAATAACCTCTTTTCCTCCTTTCGAAAAAAACTTAAAAGTCTATCCATTTACTCTCTTATTTAGACGTTCCTGAACAAAACCAAAAACTTTAACTTTTGAGCCGCCCAGACTCTCCGGAATTCCTAGATATGTTCCCATTCCTCCCATATTTTGGATTCCCAAAATATCCCTAAGTTCCTGACGGGTATCCTCATCAATCGTATGTCCAAACTGAATCGATGACTTTTGAAAATTAATCTGTTGGCCCGAAACCTTTTTGTACTCCTTAAGTATCCTCAAAATGACCCGGCACTCTTCTTTTTGCGCTTTACAAAAGAAGAGGCTATCGTCTGCAAAGAGCAAATGCGATATTGGCGGACAAGCCCTTGCCACTTTTATTCCTGTCAACTGTTTACCACTCTCCGCCTTCTTAATATTAGCTATTAAAGCTTATGTGCACATAATGAATAAATAAGGAGATAATGGATCTCCCTGACGTAATCCTCTCTATGTGCCCCCGTGGTTGCCCATTTAAAAGGATTTTGTATTGAATTGAAGAAATACACTCCATCATCATTTGGATCCAATGATCATCGAACCCCATTTTCCGAAGTAAAACCTGAATGAAGCCCCATTCCACTCGGTCATAAGCTTTACTCATATCTGTTTTAATGGCCATGAATTTACTTTGATAAGCCTTGTTTGTCCTTAATCCATGAAACATTTCTTGTGCAATAAGAATGTTATCTGAAATCAGTCTTCCAGCTACAAAAGCCGACTGTGTTTCCGAGATCAGAGCTGGAAGACAAGCCTTGAGCCGTTGGCACAATACCTTTGAAATAATTGTATATCCTACATTACATAGACTTATTGGTCTAAGCTCTGTCATTCTTGTCGGCCTCTCCGTTTTGGAAATCAAGCATATATTTGTAAGATTCAGACGCTCATCCAACTTCCATGTGGTCAAAAAATGATTAACCAATTCCAAAATATCATGTTTAATGATGTGCCAGGAATGCTGAAAAAAAGTGCCGTCATTCCATCAGGCTCCGGTGCTTTTTCCGGATGCATCATAAATAATGCTTGTCGCATCTATTCTTCGGTAGCAAGCTGTACAAGTCGATGGTTCATTTGCTGAGAAATAGATGGTTGAATTTCATCTAAAAACTCATCAAATTCCGAAGGTGACGTAGAACTAAAGAGCAAAATATCCCACTACGACCCTCTCAATTCCATTATCTTCCACTACCCAATTTCCATTATTATCATATAATCCCACAATGCGGTTACGCGTCCGTCTCTGTTTTGTTAAAGCGTGAAAAAATTTCGTGCATGCTAAGATCTCCTGCCGTATTCCATATATTCCGACTCTTCTGTTGCCAATACTCCTCTTCATCCTTATATGCCTCTTGTAATTTCCTAGACACCTCCAGAATATCTTCTTGTGATCTATTATCATCTGTTTGGACTTCCTCCAAAGCCTTTTGAAGTTCTGCAATTTTATCTTTTCCATATGGGGGATTATTTTTGTTCCAGGTAGAGATCTCGTGTCGACAATTGATAATCCGTGACACGACATCTCCCCTGGTACCCCCTGAACTCCTCATTTCCTTTGTCCAACCTCTGGTGATGGACTCCATAAAACCCTCCCTTCCAAGCCATCATTTGACAACCTTATCTTCCAGATATGCCACTATGGGCCTATGATCTGAGCCGACCAATTTTAAATATTCCGTATGTGGATTGGGAAACATTGAATGCCATTCTTCGTTTGCCAAAGCACGGTCTAGACGACACCGAATCATCGTTGCTTTGCCATTAACTTTTCTTCTTCCTTGCCAAGATATTTTATTTCCTTTTGCCTGAAATTCCAAAAGTCCACTGTAACGTATCATATTGTTAAAAGATACAAAAGAGTCTGCACTACGCAAGGATCCCCCTTCTTTTTCGTGGTTCCCTGTAATCTCATTGAGATCTCCAATAATACCAAGGATCATTCCGTGAAATACCATAACGTGTTAACCTTTCACACACTTGATCTCGTAAATTCTGGATTGGATCTCCATATACAAAAGTCATGAATATTTTCTTGCCCATTGTCTCTGCCTCTACATCTATCATCCTAGCATTGGAATAGAGGATGTTAATGTTGAATTCATTATTATAAAATAAGGCCAACCCTCCACTCGATCCATTAGGATCAACCGTTATTACATTATCATATCCAAAATGGGACTGAAATCCTTGAACAAACGCAAAATCCTGTTTTGTTTCTGATAAAAAAAAAGAAAATCTGGTTTATATTGATGCCATATTTCCCGAAGATAACTAATAGTCCATTTACTTCCCATACCTCTACAATTTCAACTTAAAACCTTCATAAAAAACAATCTTAGGGTGCTTAAACTATAAAAATATAAAATTAGAAAATTAGAAAAATTATGTATAGAATTAGAAAATTATGTAACCTTCTGAAAAATATAAAATTAGAAAATTATGTATAACATATAAATGTGTATATTGTAAGTTAAAATACTTAAACTTAACATAAAATTTGGTCTAGCTTCAATATTCAGATAGGAAATTAATATATATATATATATATATATATATATATATATTAAGTAATGGTATTTTGAGTATCATTTAACTATTTTAAACATGTATTTTTAATTATTTGTATATATTTCTAAGTATTTTGGTCAACTAAATAACATTTTATATATTTTGTATATTCTCTTAGATATTAAATTCTAAAATGAATTAATATATTTAAGTATATAAATCTAGTTGAGATATATTCAATATCCAAAATATTTCAATTCGGAACGGGTTCCATTCTAAAAAATAACATCTTAACAACATCATACAATTTTTCGTAATTTATAAATATTTTAAAAAATTCAAAATATAACATATATGAAAAATATATTTTTTAAATATGCTTAATGTGATTTTTATTTTTTTAATAATATAAATAAATAAAAATTGTAGAAGATGTAAATTTTTTTATCAAATATCTATGATTTATAATCATTAATTGTCATATATACACTAATCATATTAGGTAATTTCGTAACTTTTATTTAAGAAAATAAACTTACATGATTTTTATTTAAATAAAGAATTTAATACTACTAATCAATGTGATAATTAGTTTAATAAAAAAATATAATATATATTTGTATGGACCAACTTATTTTTTTAAGGATTTCTAAAAATCATTATGGTAATGACATGTGGCTACAAAACATGTTGTAATATTCCATGATTAATATATATGAGATTTATTGATATGTTATTTTACATTATTATAACGTATCTATACTATTAAAACATGATAATATATATATATATATATATATATCCTCTAATGAAATACTAATATTATCTAAAATTTCCTTAATTTTATAAGAAAAAAATTAAATTTGATTAATGGTACTATTTTTTCCGGGCATATATACACTTCTTATGTTTTTGCTATTAGGAGTACATTGGTAAAACCCAATTTGGTCTTAGAATTTCATTTATGCTGTTTAAAAAAAGTATATACAATTTTAAAAACATAAAAAAAATTATGTTAATACAAAACGAGTTAAAAAGATATAATATTATATTTGGAATAAACCATTAAAAATAAAATGTAAGTGGACTACGTTAAACAAAAGGGTTAAATAAACAAAAGCCTAATGCAGGTCAGGATTATCCGAACTTCTCAAAAATTAATCCACTTTAAAATAAGAAAATTAAATTTTGGTCAAAATAAAATCATAAAAATAAGTTAAACACAATTTATATTAGCAGTTTAAAAATATTTGAATATAAAAATTGTAATTTTCATTGGATAAAATAAAAATTCACCAGACTCAAATAATAATTTCAAAATTTAGTTATTCAAAAAAATTGTAATAATTATGAGCAAGTAAATAATTATTTAAGAAATTGATTTGGTCTTCTTTATAAACTGGTTTACTCAAATATGCTTCACAATTTAGCAAATTAACCGATGATTAATTAATCAATATTTTTATGGACAAACTTTTTTTTTTTTACAAAGTTTATATATTTCGTTCAAGTTTATAACTAACTTTTATAATGGATTTTTTTTGGCACTGTTATCGAAAAAGAAAAGGATTTCGGCAAATAAGAAGTTTGTAGCGGTTAACTGTAAAAATCTCTGGCGGTATATTTCAGACCGGATACAGTGAAGCGGTAAAATGTAAAGATTTGGCGCGACTGAATACGACGTCGTAAGGAAAGGAAAACCCTCAAGCGGTAGAACTCTCTAACCTGTCGAGAGTCTCCTCATGCCTTAGTCTGTGCGGCCTCCAAAACAAGAGAAACCACCAAAGCAGAAGAGAGAAGAGAAACGAAGGAGATAGGCTTCGCTCTTCAATCTCTAGAAGAAGGTATCTTCTTCAATCCAACGCTTACCCTTCCAAATTTAATCCGATTCAGCTCAATTTTCATCATCATCCACAAATTAGGGTTTCGTGTACGGATTTGGGGATTTTTCGATTTTTTGTTGTTATCCAGTTATGTGTCCATCTAATCACGATGTTGTGTCTTGCTTAGTGTAATGGTGTTTGTTCGTCTGAAGCTCTGACATTTCTGTGTGGTTTTGCTTCTCGGTCAGGGCGTTGGTTTTTAGGTACTTGTCAACATTGTTCAATCAGGCATGGATTCAAAACATGTGATTGAAAATGGGGTTGTAGAAGACAGCGATGATGACAAGCCTATCGTGTTCAAGAGGACAAGTGGTGGTGTTGTTTCTAATTCGAACCAATCAAAATCCATTCCTCAGAGAAGCAATGCAGTGTCTTCTTCCACCAAGGCGTCTCCTTTGAGGTCCCCTGTGGCTAGCTCAAATGGAACTACTCCTTCCAATAAAACTTCTGCAGCGACAGCAAAGTCACCATTGCAGAATGAAGAGGACAGCGATGATGACAAGCCTATTGTGTTCAAGAGGAATACTGGTGCTGCTTCTAACTCAAAAGCCAATGCTCAGAGAAGCAATGCAGTATCTTCCACCAAGGTTGCAACTTCGAAGTCTCCTGTGACTAGCCCAAATGGAACCGCTCCTTCGAATAAAACTTCTTCGTCTAAAGCTCCACCAGCAAAGCCACCGTTGCGGAATGATCAGTCTGAATGTAAAAATGAGCCTGAGGATTCTGAGGATGAGAGACCTTTAAGTTCCATACTACCTGGGAACTCCAGCCGGTCAAACAAAGGGTCAGCTTCTTCGAAGCAGGTTGCTTCACCGCAGGCAGAGAAAAAGAATACTGGCGGTCGACCTCTTGATGGAGCCGATATAAAAGATGAGTCAGATGATGAAAAACCAATTTCGTTGATGGTGCAAAAGAAGAGTGGGGTGTCAGGTAGCAAAAAGGTCTCCAATGACGAGAAGAAACCTTTGATGAAAAAGCTGAATCAGAATGGTTCTGCAGTTAAGAATGAAGTGCCGGATTGTAAGGTCTCAGGTAAGAGACCTCTGGAGAAGAATCAGCCTGTAGGTGAATCTTCATTGAAGAAGCCCAAGGTCTCAGCTTCAAGTACTTCGGGGAAGATGAAACAAGAACCTGTTAAAACAGAGAGTTCTGCTGATAAGGGAAGGACTTTGGTTTCACCAACAGCAAAGAGAGCGAAACCAGTTTCTACCAAGGAAGATGACTCTGATGATAATGTTCCAATATCCAAGAGATTCAAATCAGAGTCCTCCAACAGTAAAGTGTCTTCAGCAAAACCTAAAGCAGTAAAAGGAAGTTCTAGTTCATCAGCTGCAAAGCCGAAAGTAACAAAAGTAGTTTCTCCTCCGTCCAGGTCCAGGACAGTGAACAAAAACGCCAAGAAAGTAACGAAGGATACAAAATATTCCTCGTCTTCCAAATCTTCACCTTCCTCTAGTGATGGGCAAACAAAATGGACGACCTTGGAGCACAACGGTGTAATTTTTCCGCCTCCATACAAGCCTCACGGCATCAAGATTTTGTACAAGGGGAAGCCAGTCGACTTAACAATCGAACAAGAAGAGGTTATCCTCTTCATCCATACCCTCAAGCGTACTGATAGATACCTGTTTCTTAAATTGTTTATTGGTTCATCTATAATATCCAGTGTTCTATTTTTATGTTCTTCCAGTAAGGTAATTATCTTCCACGCTGATGATATGTCGATGATATGTAGGTTGCAACAATGTTTGCAGTGATGAAAGAGACGGAATATTACACTAAACCGCAATTTAGGGAGAACTTTTGGAACGACTGGCGAAAACTGCTTGGGAAGAAGCATGTGATACAGAAGTTAGATGATTGTGACTTCACTCCCATATATGAGTGGCATTTGAGAGAGAAAGAGAAGAAAAAACAAATGACCACAGAGGTAGTTAGAAAATTTATTTCTCTTGTCGTGGATTTCCCTTGGTTCTGTCATAAATAGCTCCATCTTTAGTCCCCAATCGTATTGCATTGGTGTCGCAGAGCTACTTTTCTTCTTCGTAATTTTTCTTTTTCTTTTTTAACTTTACAGGAGAAAAAAGCTTTGAAAGAAGAAAAACTGAAGCTAGAGGAGAAATATATGTGGGCTGTTGTTGACGGTGTCAGAGAGAAGGTAATTTTTCCCATAGCGTTGTCATTGTTCCCAAGTCAGATTTCCTCACTCAAACTTCTTTTTATCTTTCAGGTCGGTAATTTCAGAGTTGAACCGCCTGGGCTCTTCAGAGGCCGTGGAGAGCATCCTAAGGTTATCATTTCATAGAGATTTATTTTCTTATGATCAACATACCTAGACGTTGTGGGTTTGGCTGGCTTTCGTTAAGGCATTGTCTATTCTTTTTCTCTCTCAAAATTTGTTTATTGTCTATTTTTTCAGATGGGAAAATTAAAGAAGCGTATCTATCCATCTGATATCACCATGAATATTGGGAAAGGTGTTCCTGTTCCAGAATGTCCGATCCCTGGTGAAAAGTACTGTGATTTTTTCTCATGGGTTTCCTTAAAAATAAACATTATATAATGGTATTACTAAGCCATGTGAGATGTGACCCTGCAGATGGAAAGACGTAAAGCATGACAACACAGTCACCTGGCTAGCTTTCTGGAATGATCCTATTAACCCAAAGGAATTCAAGTATGTATTTTTGGCAGCTAGTAGTTCCTTGAAAGGGATGAGCGACAAAGAGAAGTATGAGAAAGCCAGAAATCTTACGGTAGTTAGCTTTCATTGTCTTTGGAAGCTTGTGCTTACGCTATTACGTATTCTTCTTTTTAGCAACATATATTTTTTTCTTTAACTGCAGAACCACATAGACAGTATAAGAGCAACTTACACCAAGAATTTTACATCTAAGGATGTTACAAAGAAGCAAATTGCCGTTGCTACTTATCTCATTGATAAATTGGCACTTAGGGCTGGAAATGAGAAGGTAAATTTTGATTTTAGTATTCTGCAATTTGAAAGAAGATATAAAGCAAATAATGGATGTTTTCTGAAGAAAGCCAATATTCTATTTCTTGATTTGTAGGATGATGATGAGGCCGACACTGTTGGTTGTTGTACATTAAAGGTTGGAAATGTGGAATGTATTCCTCCAAATCAAATAAAGGTATTATCAAAAAAGCTGTTTTTATACAGCGAGAAAGAATACACTGCTGAAATTTAATAAAATGTGTTTTAACTCTGGGCAAAACGATATTATCTCACACATTTCTCCCTTTGCATCTCAGTTTGACTTTCTCGGTAAGGATTCAATCCGGTATGAGAACACAGTCGAAGTTGAGCCTCTTGTTTACAAGGCCATTGGACAATTCCAGTCTGGTGAGTTATGGACTGGACTTGCATTGTATTTATCATAGGTTATTTTTTCCGTGGTTGAACCAAGTTACTTTGCTTTTTTTTTTGTTCCATCCAGGAAAATCCAAAGAGGATGATCTTTTTGATGAGTTGGACACAAGCAAACTGAATGCTCATCTTAAGGAGCTTGTACCTGGTCTCACAGCTAAAGTGTTCCGTACATATAACGCTTCATTTACATTGGATGAACAGGTATTTTCAAAAATCTTTTGAGTTTTGGGTTTAAAGTTGAAGTGTGCTGCTATAAAAGTTAGACATAGGTACCAGTTACAAGTATACAATTTGGTCATAGGTTCACCCGTTGACGAGTATTCATATTTATCCACCCCCCTTAGATTTTTCACTAACTATGTTCCGTTTCAATGTGTGTAAACAGTTGAATGAAAAGATGGGAGCTGGCGATGTTAATCAGAAAGTAGTAGTTTATCAACAGGCAAACAAGAAGGTAAACCTAAATCTATATATAACCTATATATAAAATCATTTCTCCTGGTGATTTTAGGCTCTGTATATAACCTATGTGTCAGATTCATGGAACACTTGCTGTTTAATACTATTTCAGGTTGCCATAATCTGTAACCATCAGCGTGCTGTCTCAAAGTCACACGGTGCACAAATCGAAAAACTGGATGCGAAATTAAAAGAACTCCAGGTAAAAAAAATAATTCATGTAAGCTTTTCATAACTATTTGAAGTTGTCTGTTCTTTTGTTCTTGATTCGTTATATGCCTTTTTTTTGTGGTAATTCCGCAGAATGGTCTTATAGAGCTCAAAACCAATCTCAAACGTGCTAAAGAGGGGAAACCGCCACTGGAAGGTTCCGATGGAAAGAAGCAAAGAAACTTAGATCCAAACGCGTAACATAAACCTCCTTTTCTTACTTGTGGACAGACTTCTGCTGGATATATTCTGAACATTAACCCATGGCCCCTGTGAATTGCAGATGGGAGAAGAAGATAACACAACAGGAAGTGAAGATTGAGAAGATGAAACGAGACATGCATACAAAAGAGGAGTTGAAAACCGTGGCGCTTGGCACGTCTAAGCTCAATTACCTTGATCCTAGGATAACGGTGGCGTGGTGCAAACGTAATGAAGTACCGATCGAAAAGGTAAGGAAGCTTTTCTTCTTAAGAAACAAACTCTCAAAAGATGTTTGTCTTCTCTCTTTTACTAAAAGAAACTCAAAATGTTGTAGATATTCACCAAGTCACTTCTGGAGAAGTTTTCATGGGCAATGGATGCAGAACCAGGCTTCAGATTCTAGATAACTGCTGGGAGGTAAAGAGAAGCTTTCTGAGTTGGAGCAAGCATGGTTATGAAGGGCATTGGAGAGCAAATGAAGTGAATAAGATAAAGAGATCAAAAGAGAAAAACCGGCCTTTGTTTAAGTTTTTATACCCAGAAAAAAAAAACTTAAAACTGTTGTTAATTTTAATTACGTAACTTTCTCTTTTACTATTTTTCTTCACCATGACTTGAATATTATTTTACTTTTTACCTTTTTAGATGATAGAAAATTTTATGAAAAATAGTTTTTTTTTGCATATATAACTAGTAAAATTACTTGTGAACTATTTTGTTCGGAAGCTTGAAGTGTAAAAGGATTTAACGAGCTCCAAGAGAACAGTTGAGAAAAAAATGAATTACTGTATTTGACATTTGACCGAACATACGAAGGATAAAAGTTAAATTGGGCTTATATTTGTTTGGCCCCTCGCACACAGCATCGCACGGATCCAAATCCAGATCATACCGAAGAAGGAGAAAACACGCACCATCCATCTCCAAGAGGGAGCATTCATTTTTGAATCTGTGAGATCTCAGAGATACTTTCTCTTCTGGCTTTAACTGTTGTCGATCGGAATCACGTGTGACTAATTTATCTTTCGCACTGCAGGAATTTGATCAAAACATGGGTTTCCTGATAACAACCCTAATCTTCGTAGTCATTGGGATAATTGCTTCTTTGTGCGTTCGAATCTGTTTCGNTTTTTTTTTTTCCTTTCCCCCCCCCCCCCCCTTTTGATTTTGCAATTTGATTTGTCAATGTTCATTGTTTCTGGGTTTAGGTTTCACTTGATTGACATAGCATCAAAATTAGATTTACTATTGATCTAATAGCTGGAATCGAGAATTGTAATAGGGAATATAAATGAATCATTGACTTTTTTTTTTGAATTTGGATCCTTGATGTGATGATGATGAATAAATAAACTTTTATCTGTAATAAACACACGAATAATGAAGAGAAAGTACTGTCACAGTTTCGTGTTCTTATGCCCTGAAAATTTTAGAATCTCTTTGTTCTTTATTTTCTAACAAGCCTTAAGCTTTGTTGTATTGTATGATCTGTGTCCCTTGTTTCTGTGACTTTGTTGTAAGATTGTAAGTAAATATTTCTGATCTTTTGTTTTTGTCTGATTTCAGGCTTCACTTCACCTTGGTCATTACTGCCACGGTCTGCTGCTGGATGATGTAAGTTTTATGTTGGAAAACACTCTTTTATTTTCCTTCCCTCCTTCTCTGTAGCATAGGTGTTTCTTCTTCCTTAATTAGTGCTCCATAGAAAGACCTGTTGTTGTTTCCTATCTTTAATTCATAAAACATCAATCCGGATTTCCTTACCTTCATCTTCCTCTGGGTACTATAACATCTTAAGTGGAACAAAAGTTAGTAAACTACCCGACGTTCTAGGAGTTGGAAACCAACATATTATATAACTGAAGAAACTCATCAACATTGGTCATGAATATCGTGTTTGATTCTTGCTTGGTCACGTTTTTCATACTTTTTTGTTCGTCTCTTGGATTGTGGGGATAGGTGGGCGATTGTATACATTGCACAGATGAATCCGCTGATTGTCCCAATCCTAAGCGAAACAGAGTAGCATCCTCTACTCGCTCATGTTAGAGGAAACTATGCGCAAAGTGAGTCATACCGGGTTGCTACCTTCTTCTGTTTTCCATTCTTGTGTATCTTTCAATCTCTTAAATGGTTTGTACTTCTGTTTCCTAGCGTGTGAACAAAATCCATAAACTTTTTGCCTCTGTATTATTGGAAATTTCCATGTATTCAATTCCCAAAACAATGTATTTGTTGATGATGAAATAATGTCTCTGACGGGAGACGAGATTATCGAGTTTTATTCCTACTCAATGTCCTCTTCTATCAATAAAGCGTCGCAATTTTAACGCAAAAACGGCGTCGTTGGCATGACTCTTGAGCAAGAGAAACGAAAAGGGACCACACCACTCCATCTCTTTAAACCTTTTCCTCTGTGGGAGAGAACCAACACTGAAATGTTGATACTAAAACCCTAAAAACCTCATCTCTCTTTCTTCTTCTCTGAAACCAACGGTGACCAAAAATGGCGATTACACTGGTTGCGCAGCTCAACGAGTTAACGATCTCCTCTTCATTTCTCGCGAATTCAATATCCCATAGTAGCTCCGCGAGCACCAGAATCAGTGGCTTCCCAATACGAAGAAGAAGTGATTCAAAGTCCAAGTCTTTGCGGTTGAGATGCTCCTTCTCTCCCATGGAGACAGCGAGGATCAAAGTGGTCGGCGTCGGCGGCGGCGGCAACAACGCCGTCAATCGCATGATTTCCAGCGGTTTACAGGTCAGCATTTTCAATCTCTCTTCTCCTCTAAGAAAGTTCATGTTTTTGCTTCGAATTGATATTGAAAGTTCCCATTTTGATTCCTTCTGTTTGACAGAGCATTGATTTCTATGCGATAAACACGGACTCTCAAGCTCTCTTGCAGTCTTCTGCGAAAAACCCACTTCAAATTGGAGAGCTTTTAACTCGTGGACTTGGTTAGTAGTCCAAAGCATAACGTTATCTGTTAAAAAGATTTGAGCTTTTTTGAGTTGTTTGATATTTCTGTTAACAGGTACTGGTGGGAACCCGCTTCTTGGAGAACAAGCTGCTGAAGAGTCTAAAGACGCTATTGCTAATGCTCTTAAAGGATCTGACCTTGTTTTCGTTACTGCTGGTATGGGTGGTGGCACCGGCTCTGGTGCTGCTCCTGTTGTTGCTCAGATAGCTAAAGACGCTGGTTATTTGACTGTTGGTGTTGTTACCTATCCTTTTAGCTTCGAAGGTCGTAAAAGATCAGTTCAGGTATATACGTCTTTGACACCCTTTCTTGTTCTAAGTGTTAAGAGTCTTGTTTATGACTGATTGGGTTATGTTTTGACTTGAGTGTCTAGGCGTTGGAAGCTATTGAGAAGCTGCAGAAGAACGTTGATACGCTTATCGTGATTCCGAATGATCGTCTGCTAGATATCGCTGATGAACAGACACCTCTTCAGGACGCTTTTCTTTTAGCGGATGATGTATTGCGCCAAGGAGTTCAGGGAATCTCAGATATTATTACTGTGAGTTCCTGTCTTTGTAAAGCTTTTACAAGTTGGTTTTGATGATAAATGTGTATCTATTGTTCTTTTTTTACAGATACCTGGATTGGTCAATGTAGATTTTGCGGATGTGAAGGCGGTTATGAAAGATTCTGGAACTGCAATGCTCGGTGTAGGTGTTTCCTGCGGCAAGAACAGAGCACAGGAAGCAGCTGAGCAGGCCACTTTGGCTCCGTTGATAGGATCATCCATACAGTCAGCTACTGGTGTCGTTTACAACATCACCGGTGGAAAAGACATTACTTTGCAGGAAGTGAACCGAGTATCTCAGGTACAGATAATCTTGATCCAGTTCAGTTTGGTTGGGTGGTGTATACTGTATTTACAATCCACAGTCTTGTCTTGTTTTGGTGGGGGTTTTGCTTTTTGCAGGTGGTGACAAGTTTGGCAGATCCATCAGCCAACATCATATTTGGAGCTGTTGTTGATGATCGTTACACAGGAGAGATTCATGTAACGATAATAGCCACGGGGTTCTCACAGTCTTTTCAGAAGACACTTCTGACTGATCCAAGAGCAGCTAAACTACTTGACAAAACCGGATCATCAGGTCAACCAGAGAACCAAGGAATGTCTATGCCTCACCAGAGGCAGTCTCCTGCAACTATCAACACCAAACCATCCTCTCCCCGTAGACTTTTCTTCTAGTATTTTTTTTTTGTTTCGTCTCTGTCAGCTTTAAGCACATTCTCTTATCAAAACATGTAATGATCTTCAGGCTTAAATATCAATTACTTTTGAGTTTGCTTTAAATTGTCTCCAAATTAAAACTGACACAACAATCTCATATTATGCATCCAAATCATATAAACACTCGCAGTGCGCACAGACAAAGATTAGTAAGCAGTTGTACTAATCTATGAATGTAGCTATATGTCCATATTAAATATGTAAACACTAAACATACCAAGCATCTAAACAGTAAACACTAAACAAAGCAAGAATGACCTATGCTTATACATGTGTGGTGTGTCAAAAATAATGTAACAGAAGACTTGGATCTTTAGATCATTCCCAAAAACTAGAAATCATTTGAATCTTGGTTTTCAAATGTGGATGTGCCTTTAATAATCCAAATGTCACATATGAGGCGCTAGGACCACTGGAAGGAATAGACAATTCACCATACCCAGCAAGCAGGACCGCCTGAAGTGGGCTCTCCTCCTTTAATGGCTCATATCAGCCCCCTTCCAATTAGCATACCACTTAAAAGTGCCAGCGAGGAAACTAATCAGCACTAACATAACTTCTCTAAGGTGTTCGTCAGATTTCAGTTGAGATTAATCAGGACTCAGGCCAAGTCTCTACAGAAAATGTATGCAGTTTTGGCGCTTTTCCTGTCACAGGCTCAACAAGATACTTTCTGATACATTCCACAGCAAACAACATAAACAAAACATACACACACATTCTACTCACAAACATCTTTTTGTCTTCTCTCAGGTGTTTCATAGAACCCTCTCTCTCCCTAAAACAACTCACAAGCAGAAAGAAAACTACAGATATTTTCGTTTCTCATCTTCACGGTGACGCTTGAACATGATCTGCAGCACCAGAAACCGGTGACGAAGTAGCTTCAGCTTCCTCTTTCGAAATGGCAACGTAGTTTGTTGGAGCAGCCGGCCTGTTGAGACTCCCCCTTCTCTCTCCTTTTGCAGTAGACTTGCTTCCGTTCTGGTTTGCGTTCAAAGATAAACGCCGGTTTGGTGTTACGTTCGCTACTCCGTTATTAGCACGAGCCCCCACAGGTTTCTTAGCACTGACGGGTCTTGCAGGGCTTGGCCTTGTGCTAAACGCAGAGTCTTGCTCTACGTGGGGCTGTTCTTGAACCTTCTTTTGCTCCTGTTCATCAAGTAAGAAAATGAGTTCATGGAGTGACAATTGAGTAGAAATGATGAACAAACTTACTCTCAGCCTCCGTTTCTCATCTTCTCGTTCTTGCCTAAGCATAACATACTCATCTAACATTGCTAGTAAAGGAACATCATCGTATGCAAAGGACATGCTGTGTTCCTCTTCCCAACCTCGGATCTTAGCAACCAATGTGTCAACCATGGCTATTCCACAACAAACACGAAAGATCCAATAAGAGGATAAGAAATATCAAAGAGAATGTTTAACTTTAAGTTCTTCTATACAACATACCAGGAATCTTGCTAACCAGAATCCTCGCTTTCTCAGCTCTCTTGAGATTCAAATGCGCGCCTCTGCTTGCACTGTACCTGTTGTGATCCTGTTCTCACAAACCAAAACCTCAGTTTAAAGTCATTTTCTTATTATGATGCATCACAGTGTGTGTCATTTACCCTGTTGTAGTCTTCTAGCCAGCTCTCTTCCTCACAAGCTGACATCCATTTCTCAACTCGGTCCAATATTTCTTTTCTACTAAAGGCTTCTTCCTTAGCCTTAGCTATCTGACTATCCATATCCGCCAACAACTCAGTATGCTCAACGTTTCCAGAATCAATCAGGGCCATGATCCTCTCACGAGCTGATTCAGGGTTTATCTCCACGTGGGCTCGAGCGTATATCTCTTCTAGCTCCGACTGTTTCTTGAAAGCGATCTCCTTCATTCGGCTAGCTTTCAGCTGGTCAAGCCTATCCACTTCCACCTCAGCCTTAACAAGAATCACATGAACTTGTTACTTAGCAGAACGCATTGGGATATATAGATCAAACGTAAATATTTAACATACCTGCTTGATCAGATCACTTGCAAGAGCACCCGGAGAAGTGACCTCATCGACTGAAGCCGAAATGTTACGAGTAACATGATCAAACAGCTCCCTGTCTTCATCAGGAGTGTCCATCAGGTTCCATAGATCAATCAACTGAGTAGCAAGCTCCTGAAGCTTCTGAAGTCTTTGCTTCTTATCATTTTCAAGAGTCAAGACGGTTTTAGCCAACCTCGAAAGAGTCTCATTGCTAATGCTCTTGGACTGGACACCTGTCTCTTCGTCTAAGCTCGGATGAACTTCTGTCACAGTGGTTAAGAAGTCCAAACCGAGAACAGCACACAGATCATGAACGGTGCTCACAAACTCGAGCACTCTCTGCAGTCTGTCGCTCTTCTCTTTCTGAAGCTCCTGGAGTTGGCAGTTGAAAGAGTCTAGCTTCTTGAGAGACAAATCAGACTCATCAACTACAGGAAGCTCATTGCTCAAACCACCAGAAATCTCTCCAGAGATCTTCTGAATCTGTGATTGCACATCAGAGAAGTCTCTGACTCTCTCCTCTTTCTGTTGCCACAGTTGTTCAAGTGCTGGTGCTATAGCAGCAAGCTGTTCTTTAATCGTTCCATGAGACTTATCAGGCTGCAACAACAGAAGAAAAAATCACTTACAATGCCACATCCACTTCTGAACTTGGGAAAGAAAGAAAAAAACTTACAATGCCATTAGCAAAGCTTTTATCTCCAAGAGAGGTAGTGAGGCTGGAGAGTTCAGCATTAGCATCAGACAAAGTCTGGAGAAGCTCGGCGCGTGACTTGGCAGCCTGTTCAACTTTGCGCTTGTAAACATCAAGACACTCTTGCTCTATCTGGAGAAGCATCTTGTCTCGTTGCTCATCGCTCTCACCTACTTCATCCCATATTTCCTGTTTTTTTTTTTTTTAAAATGTTGTTCATGATGCCATAACAAGAATTGAGTGAAAGGCATGCAAGAGCTTCGGTATGAGATGATTTTTACCTGCAACTTTTGGAGTAAAGTACCACAAGTGATCTCCCCAAGATGAGGACTCTCAGCATCTGTGACCACCATTGTCCCGAGTTTCCTGCAGAAAAAAAAATGCAAAACAAAATGCCAATTAGCTAGAGACAATAACTAAAACTAAGAGCTATATGATACACAGAACTTCAAGACATTGTTAGAACTATATTAGATCTTTCTATCTATACTAGGAGCAAAACAAGAAACTTTATAGTACTTCTCAATCAAAGTTGAAATCTTTTTTTTTAGTAATCATCATAAACACAAAAAGCACCTCCTAATCACACTCTAATAAAATATTTAAACTCCACAGACCGAACACAATCAAAACCAGGAAGAAAAATCTTGAACTTGCGAAGCTCAAAACAAGAACTTTAACGGAATCAAAACAGCATTGGTGATAAAACCAAAGCAATCAGTAACTAAACACCAAACTGATCAACTCTGTTAGTAAAAAAGAAAATAAAGAAGGTTTAGTTACCAAGACTGACACTTTGATTTGTCGAGGGTTTAAAATGGGTTTTCTCTCTCTCTCTCTCTTTCTCTCAACAACACTCTTCTTTTTAGATCTGAAGCTGTGTGACGACTGACGACAATATCAACTCAAAATAATATTGACAGAGAGAGAGAGAGTGAGATGTAGGGGCGGATCTACCCTTTACAAAAAGGGGGCAGCTGCCCCAGTAAAATCGATAAAATCGTTAAAGTACCTAGGGTCTATGTAAGGTTTTGTAGCTGAGTTGGTAAAAGCTATCTTTCTACTCCTACAGAAATAGGGAACGAATCTCTTCCAGCCCATTGTTTAATCTGATTTTTTTTCTTTTATTCTCTATTTTAGTATTTTTCCTTCTTTACGTGTTGTGTTTTACGTTTATTCTCTCTTTCAACGACGTTCTATTCCTTTTAGAGTTTTTGTTCCTTTTTTTCATTCAATCAAAACTGTAATATTTCTTTGAAGTTGTTTTAAAGAAATATTCCACTACTTTCAAGTGTATTTTGTTAGTGAGTCATTTCTTATACTTCACTTAGTTTTTTTTTAAACACTATTTTTCATTGATTAAGATAGGATTACAGAAGTCTGAAGTCTGAACGATCAACATCAATCCAAAAGAAGAAAAGTTAATCAAAGAGATGGCGAAGCCAAAGAGGACGACCAGCAGCAATGTAAGATTGATAAAGATTCTTCGAGATGACACTTCTTGCAATAAGATTTGCACCGATGATGAGATGATGAGAGTGATATTGGACTTTCCAGTCTAAAATATCAGTAATCGAAGCTAGTAGCTGATGAAAATAAAACCTTAAGGAAGGCCAGGCAGCAGGTTTGTTGATGGCATCAATAATATTCGAGTCTTCACTAGCAATGATGATAGCATTAAAATGGAGATTTTTCATACTCTCTAAAGCCCAGCTCCAAGATTCAAAAGATGACTCAATTTTAGTAGAGATACCTGCAAAAGATCTTCTTCCATGTAAGAGAACTTTTCCTTCATGATTAAGAAGGATCCAGGATGCTCCGCTTTGAGAGTTAGCTTTGTCCCAAGCAGAGCCAATATCTCATTTCAACCATGGACTAGGAGGAGGTTTCCAACCATGAATAATTTTCTTTTTCCTTTCCAAATCAATAGCCTTTGCTTGTAGATCAGCTTCTTTGATCACGAACCAATGATCCACTTCTTGGAAAATATCTCTGATGAATTGAGGTCCAAGAGATAATTTTCCTTCAAAAAGGAAATAATTTCGATTTTTCCATATAGCCCAGATGATCCAAGGACCACTTCTTCTAATAGATTCAGATTCTTCGTAGAATTTAAAACGTAGAAAACATTTGAATAAACTGATGAAGGATCAAAACCATTAGGAGGGTGAGGAAAGTTACTGTTTGCCCAAGAAAGTCTTGCAACGGTGCATAAGAAAAGGGCGTGGTTCAAAGACTCTCCTTCCAATCCACATAACTGACATCTAGAATCAACCTTCATGCCTCGGTGGATGAGATTGTCTGCTACAGGAATAGCTTCACTTATAACTTTCCACAAAAATATATCTTGATTTTTGGAGCTGTATGGAGAGCCCAAATTGTATCCTTAATACCATTCAAGGAAGGATTTAGGCCACCAGATACGAAGGCTTCTTTGCTGGCAACCCTCTCCGCAAGCCAGTAGCCTGATCTAACATCATAATCTCCTGAACGAGAATGGTTCCAGATGTAAAAATCTGGAGAAGAGATGACAGGCTTGATTTTGAGAATGAGGTCAATATCTTGTGGAAAGAAAAGGTCTTCCAATAACCTGAGGTTCCAATTATGAGAATTATGAATCAAAAGATCGCTTACTCGGAGGTTAAGATCCACCAGAATATTCTTCATTAATGGAATACGTAACCTGTCGCCATCAACCAGCCAAGGGGAAGACCAAACATGAAGGGATTTACCATCACCGGTCATGTGTCTTAAACCCTTGATTAAAAGTTATCTGCCATAAAGAAGACTCCTCCAAGCATAAGAAGGACGAGATCCAGTTGGAGCAGACAAAAATGGCTTTTCAGGGAAGTATCTACTTTTTAAAAACCGGCTGAGGATAGAGAAAGGGTTGGATAAAATTCTCCAAGCTTGTTTAGCAAGCAATGCTTGATTAAAGATTTCTAAATCTTTAAAACCCATACCTCCACGAGATTTAGGAATACAAAGCTTATCCCAACTAAGCCAATGGATTTTCCTTTTATCTTCTTGAGAGGACCACCAAAAGGCCGCCATAGCTGCAGTCAAATTCTTACAAGTCGTTTTAGGCAGTCTAAAACAACTCATCGCATGAATAGGCATTGCAAGAGCTACAGATTTGAGGATGATTTCTTTTCCGGCTTGGGAAAGAAACTTAGTGTACCAACCAGACATTCTACCCTTTAGTCTGTCTTGAATATAGTTGAGAAGCTCCACTTTAGAGCCACTGAAGCACTCAAGGAGCCCTAAATAAGAGCCAACTCCTCCTTCAGAGTAGATTCCTAAGGTCGATTTTATTTGATCCTTCAAGCTTTGATCGATGAACTTTCCAAAGGTAAGAGAAGATTTAGCAAGATTAATAACCTGACCCGTAGCTTCTCCATATTTGTTGAAGATCTCTTGAAAAACTCGACATTGAGATATGTCTGCCTTAAAGAGAAACAGACTATCGTCTTCAAAAAACAAGTGGTGAAGCTCGGGACCTTCATTAGAGAATTGAATACCTTGTAGAGAACCATTATCAGAAGCTTGATTGAGTAAATGAGAGAGACCTTCGGTACAAAGAACAAACAAAAAAGGAGACATTGGATCACCTTGACGTAATCCTCTCTGAGGAGAAATAAAGCCATACGCTTGACCATTGATGAGGACAAAGTACTTCACTGTAGAGACGCAAGTCATGATCCAGGAGATCCATCTATTATCAAAACCCAAAGATAACAAAAGAGCTTCTAGGTAATTCCATTCCACTCTATCGAAAGCTTTGGACATATCCGTTTTGGCAGCCAAGAAATTTCTTGAGATGTAATCATGAGTATTGAGGCTGTGAATCGCTTCATGAGCCAAAATAATGTTGTCAGATATTAAACGATCTGAAACAAAAGCCGACCGAGTAGAAGAGACAAGCTGAGGAAGACATGATTTGAGACGCGACGCCAAAATTTTGGAGATTGTCTTATACATGACAGTACAAAGACTAATAGGTCGGAGATCAGACATCAGAGAGGCGTTGGGCTTCTTTGGAATGAGACAGATCTGAGTATAATTCCATTCAGCTGGCATTACACTCGAGTCAAAAAAGGATATGACTTCCTTAGTGAGCTGATCACCAACAATATCCCAATAAGATTGAAAAAAATAACCAGACATTCCGTCAGCTCCTGGAGTACTATCTGATTTAATAGAGAAAACCGCTTCTCTTACTTCATCAGGAGAAACTTTTTGAGTTAGGAAGTGGTTCATTCGAGGAGTGACCTTAGGGGAGAGGCCATTCAACAGGGATTTGTAATCCTCAGAGTTTGAAGATTTGAACAATTCCTTAAAATAATTTATTGCAACTTGACCTTTTGAAGCTTCAGATTGCTGAGCATTGCCATGATTATCAATCAGCTTGACGATTTTGTTGTTTTCTCTTGAAAAATTTACTGTAGCATGGAAGACTTTTGTGTTGCCATCACCGTAGCGGATCCAGTCGTCTTTACTTTTCTGCTTCCAAAAGCTTTCCTCTTCTCTATATGCCAAGATAAGATTTCTTTTGAGAGCATACATTCTTTGGAAGGATGGAGAAGAAGAGGATTCTTCTGTTTCAAGATCATCCTGAAGTTGAAGAATACGAACTTTAGAGTTTGCCGAATTTTCCTTTTTCCAGATACTTAGAGCTTTCCTACATTGACGAATACGAGATGACACTGAAGGGGAGCCTTGAAGAATAGGCGTATTCCAAGCCGACAGAATAGCTTCTTGGACTAGAGGTGTGTAACATTCGTTTATCAAACCTAAATGATCCTCTGTAGGAGTCTTGGGAAGTCAAAAGTTTGATCACAACCGGCCTATGATCTGATCCTCTCTTTGCTAGAAATGCTTGATTGGAGGCAGGGAATTGAGAGAACCAATTTTTGTTGCCAAATGCTCTGTCTAGTTTACTTTGAATCCAAAGATTACATCTTTTACCACCCCATGTGAAACTATTTCCAGAACTTGGGAGTTCAGACATACCACATGCTTCCAACATATTTGCAAAAGGTAAGAAGGAGTTATCGCTTCTTCGAGGGCCACCAGACTTCTCCTCATTGTTTAAAATCTCGTTGAAGTCACCGACCATACACCAACTATTCAGACGGTTAATTCCAAAACGAGTAAGTCTTTCCCAAACAATGTGACGAAGACTAATGATAGGATTTCCGTAGACACACGACAAATAGAACTGCTTATCTTCATATAAAATTTTTACATCCAAAATATTCTTGTCTGCATACATGATTTCCACTTCTACACTGTTTTTCCAAAAAAAAAGCAAGACCGCCAGAGGTATTTACGGGGTTTACAGTGTACCGACGATCATAGCCAAGTCTGACTTGCAAATCTACTAGAGTATTCCGAGAGTTCATCGTTTCCATTAAAAATAAGACTTCAGGGAAGTACGTCCACCGCAGTTCCGTGAGCCTTTGAACCGTCAGTTCCTGAGGACATCCCAATCCCCGACAGTTCTAACTGATGATACTCATATTAAGCGTTCGACGGTCCCTCACGCGGGACCATCATTGATGCATTGCTTCTAGCAATCTTGGATGCACCGGCCAAATCACCTTCTGCCTTCCTTTTCTTCTGTACTGGACTTGTAGGATTAGCTTGATCATCAATAGTTGGATTAACTTGCTGAGTAGTCTTCTTCGTGTTTGTAGATTTCTTGTATCTTCCAGAAGTTCGTTTGCCTTTGAGCTTGCTGTCTGGAACTTGAAAAGAGAACACAATTGTTTCTGAGGCTTGTTGACTCTGGTATGTTGATGATTGAGGAGCTTGTAGAGTCAGATGATAGAATGTCTTTGAGGTCGGGTTGAGAAGAGATTGACCCGCTGAAATAGCTGAAGCCATAAGCTTGGGCTGAGTAGGATGGAGAGGAACATGATCGTCTTTTTCATACCCAAAGACTAGACCTTTTCCTTTGTTTAAGTCTGTTGTGAAAACAGGAGGAGGGATAAGTTGAAGGACCGTCTTTTGGGTAATAGGGTTTTGCTCTGCTTCCTTCACTGAAGAGATGACTCTCTGTTCTTTAATATGTTTGTCTTCAGTTGTTGAAGCAAGAAGATAATTGTGCATTTCTTGAAGAACTTGAGCGTCGATTTTAGGACGACCACAGATAGGACTGATACCGACTTGATCTTCTTGAAGAACGCCAAACAGAGGATCACTGTCAAGAAGGACCCTATGTGGTTGAGAAGGCTGAGCTAGAGACATGCAAGGAGATGAAGAAGCATTAGAGCCTTGTTCATGCGCTAGAAAGGGACATCGAGCCTTTGCATGTGTCAATCTCTGACAGTGGATGCATCGCTTTTGTACTCTTTCATAGTGTAAGATCAGGGTTGTTTGACCGCCTCCGGGGAGGTTAAGAAGTCTTGTTTTCTTTAGAGGTTTTGAGACATGCATGCGAATCTTGACTCTTACATAGTCTTGACTTTGAGGTTTATCAGGATCGAAAGCTACTTCTTCAACAATACTGAATAGTTCACCAAGACCAGTGATGCCCTTCTTTGAGTAGTGGTTTACTTGAATATTTTTGATTCTGACCCAGATCGAGACATAGTTAAGATAACCCTCCGGAGGCTTCTCGACCCAACGATCTACCGCAAGACCCCAGTCGTCAAAGGTTTGCATGCCGCTATCAAGGATTTCTTTGAGATCGTGTTCATGGTCAAACACAAACTGGAACTTTTCTTTAGTTAGAACGTAACCTCGAACCCTTCCAACTTTATGCCATTTTCGAGGTAGATCATAGATCAGCTTCGACATTCGTTGAAATTCTGGGTTGAGAAGACGTCCTATGAGACTGCATGCGTTTCTTTGTGAAGCATAGTACTGAGGAAGATCTGGTAAAGTTAAAGGAAGATCATCATCATCTTTGAGAGATAAAGAGAGCATAGCTTTGTCCATTTCAGAAGACATTTTTGAAGAAAAGAGAATATTGGAGGAAAGGAACACGAAAGGTTTATAGATCGAAAGCTCTTTTTGGTTTTGGGAACCACAAAAGAGAAACTAAAGATCTAGAGAGAAACTTCTAGAGAAAGAAAGTAGAGAGATGAGAACTCGTCCCCCATTATACTTCACTTAGTTATAAACAAGTTTTTGTTAACTTATTTTTAGTATTTTATTTTATTCTCTAAATGTAATCTTTATTTAAAAACAAATAAAACATTTCTATAATATTACTAAATAAAAATATATTTTTTTAAATAATTTATGTCCCCATTCAAAATATTTTCTAGATCTGCCGCTATTGTAGAGGTGAAAGAGACGTAGAGGTTGTGTTGGGGATCCACCCCTTCTTTTTCTGCTTTATTACATAACATGGCACTTTTTCTGCTTTATTAATTATTTAAAAGATAAAAAATCCACGTAAATTTTTGACAGACATGTAATATATATATATAACTGATAGTTCGGATTCCGTTATATTTGACTAACAGATAATTGGTTAATGAATGTAAAAGCTGGATTGTGTTAGTTGATGTATGAAATTTGAATATTTTTGTGTGTTGATGTTTGTTGTAGCATAGGGTTCAAGTGCATGTATTGATCGGAACTGTGACACTATGTTGATGTATGAATTGGATGATTTCCCCGTATAGAAGATTTGTGTCTCTTGACTTATGGCGATTCGCTTGTTTGACGAAACAAGTTACTTGGTTTCTTCTTTTATCCTACCAGATTCTCACGAAGAAGTCTTTTTATTTATTTTTTTTTTGTTAAGCAAATTCTCATATACTAAATGATTTTCTTTTTGTCAACTTTATATACTAAATGATTTCTATATTAAAATATATTTTTTAATTGATAATTATTAATTTATTTGAATTTGAAAATTACTCAAGTCATTTATTAATAATATAAATTATGTGGTAATCTGTAGAAAATAATACTCTCTACATTACACAATAAATATCATTCTAGCTATTTCTTTGGGAAACCAGATTACACGATTCCAAACAACACTTTTTTTAGGAGCACGAATCTGATACCAGGTTTTGTGGGAGGAGAAACAATCCCTGAAATCATCATGACCATGCTTCCACACTACTTCATCTTCTACATCTGGCATTATGTTTACCGGGAAAGTTCTGACTTGGGCAACTACGGCTTGCAGAGTACGATCACGAGTGCTGCGGAGTCTCCACTCTGATCCATTCACTGTATCACAGACCCTGGCTGTACGACTGATCCCAAGCTTCTGAGTGCCTATTTCACCTGCAACATCAATGAGACGCTCCATAGGATGCCATATATCAAGCCAAAACTTAATTGTCTTCCCACTCTTTATCACCTTCTTGAGGAACGTTTGAGCCACTGGTCTGAGCTTCAGCAGTTTCCGCCAAACCCAAGACCCTACAACACTGTCTCGAGCCTCCCATAATACCTCATATTTTAACAGATAAGTACGAACCCAGATTGCCCACAAAGATCCAGACTTAGCATGTAGTTGCCAAATGAGTTTCAGAGCAAAAACCTTGGCCATGTCAGAAACTCTCCGCAATCCTAGTCCACCCTCCGACTTCGGTACACACACTTCACTCCAAGCAACCTTCGCTTTGCCATGGCTATCAGGTGAGCCACTCCAAAGGAAAGCTGAGCATAAGCTATAAATTTCATCCAAACATCCCTGGCAAAAAGCAGAGGACCAGAAATTGGTGATACTTGCGATGACAGAGTTAATTAACTGCAGACGCCCTGCTAACGCAAGAGCTTTGCTCGTCCAACATAGAAACTGAGGCCGGATCTTATCTATTAATGATTGGTAGTCAGACCGAGACATAATCTTCGTTGTTAAAGGCATACCAAGATATTTAATGGGGAGGGAAGAGACTGAGAAGCCCATTACTGTTGCCTCACTTTCCATGACCTACTTTCCTCGGCCAGCAGCGAAGACGGACGACTTTGCTTTGTTGATGCAAAGACCCGACATACGAGCAAACTGGTCAAAAACCTCAAGTGTACCCCGTAAAGAACCAGGCTTTCCTTCCGTAAATACCATAATATCGTCAGCGAAACTTAAGTGCGAGAGATTGACTTCCGCACACGACGGATGAAACCCAATGAGACCAGTAGAGGCATCTTTATTCAGTAGTTTTGAGAGTACGTTATTGACGATAACATAGATGTAAGGCGAGAGAGAACAGCCATGGCGAACACCTCTTTTACTACTAAAGAACCCTTCCAATTCCCCATTGACGGACACTGAGAAAGCCGCATTATCAATACATCTCATAATCCAAGTGACAAACTGCTCAGGGTACAAACAGTTGCCAAATTTATTTTGTGACAAAATTATCATTTCAAAAAGTGAAAATTTACAAAAACAAAAAGCATTATTGTAATAACTATTCATAAGACGATTATGCCCGCATGTGTGGATAAAACACCTAGTTTTTACATATATTAACTGATGCGAATCTATTTTCTTCAAAATATCTAAAATACTTGAAAATAGTTTAAAAAAAAATATCCAAAATAGCCACAAGTAACTATCCAAATAGTAAAAATACTCAAACACCAAAACTATCTGAAAGCCCTACATGTTTATTCAAATATCTAATCCGGAAAATAAATTAATGTTATTTTAGGTAGGTATTTAATAATACATGATTCAAATTTATGTATTGTATACTGTTTTCATTTTTTAATTTTGAGGATTTTATAATATATCTGATTTTTTTAAATAATTTAAATTCAGAACTGAATTGAACACATAAAGATCTACACCGAATCATAACCAAGATTTATGGATATCCGAATGAGACTTGAATCTTTATCGAATATGAACCTTTTTTGAACTTAATGCCCACCCATACCTAATTTCATGACTTATTTACTCAAATTCATTAAAAAATACTGTCACTGGAATGTCAATATTTTTTTCAGAACAATTTGTAAATAACTAAAAAAAAAGTAAATAACTTATACTCTCTCCGTATATAAAATATTGATTTTCTACATTTTTTCTTTGTATACAAAAAGCTGATGTAAAACTTTATTAATATAACCAAAAAGGCAAAAAGTAATAGTTAGAAGAGTGTATTGATTTTTTCTAAATATATATGACGATGTCAAATCTGAAACAAAAATCTTTTAAACACTCACCACAACATAAACTATTGTACTTTAGTTAATCACTTAAAAAATAATAATTTAGTTTTGCTCATCTTTCATGCATTCCATTTGGTTGGACGAGTACCTTAACTTCTTATCTATTTCAACAACTCAAATCCGTTTTTCGCATACCATTCACGAAGTCCAGAGCGTGGACTCCTCTAAGATAATGAACATTGAACAGCCTGACTTTACTGCATCTAGCAGCCTGTCTTAGACCCTTTAATTCTTCTTGTCGAAGTCAAGATGGTAATTCTAGACAAAAACTCATATACTATGAGTAGAAAAGCTCATAAAGATCAAGCCGCATGACTTTTGCAGTCCACAATCTCTCATACATCTATCCCCTAAAATTCTTCAAGAAAGAAGATGCGACCCCCTTCTTGAGGATACTAGAATTGATTTTAGAAATTTCAAATCTAGCAAAGTAGCGGAAAGAATATGATTGGGACCCTGTTTCTCCCTCTATTTTAAGAAACATTAAAAAACAAATAGTAGAATATATTTGTATTTTCGAAAATAGACATCTTTTTAAATTTATTTACGAAGACACCAAAATGTATAGTTTTGAATATTTTTAAAATAAAAGATGTCCTAATTGATATTGTTTGACAGCTGGGGTCGATTGAAAAAAAAAAAGAAGAAGAAAATTCACATTAACATCACTGACCATGTAAGATGTAACAAGGAAGATATAGATAGATTTGCAGTTTTGAAGGCAAAATGTTTTCTAAAGAAAAAGAAAAGAAATAGAAATCTCATGCTTTCCGGTAAGAATATATTCAAAATAAATTACCAAAATATTCAATTAGGGTAAGATCATCAATATCAAGAAGGAAAAAAGGAAATGGACAAAAAAATTGGTGGGCAAGGCCATTCCTCTGTATTGATAGAGATTTTGAGGTGGAGTAGATCGAAGAACATCATCAATTCTCTCTAAACTCTATCGGCTTCTTAAATATCTTCTTTTTGAGAAGATCTCTTTTCGGCTTTTGTTTTAAAAAAGATTCAATGGCTCTCTTTCTCAGCCGCCTTGTGAAACCTGCGTTGGTGAGAAGATCCTCCTCCTCCACTGTTTCTCTTCTCCTCTCTAACGGCTTCTCAACTTCCTTGCGGCAAACCCCTCCTTGCTCCATCATCGGCGCTAAACCTTGTCTACCACTAGAGTATTTCTATCGTAGTGGCCTTGGAACACTCATCATTGCCAATGCCAATGTCGCCGATATGAGTTGCTTAGTTCGTTTGGAAAAGAAGGTGCCTGTAGATTTGGTGCACAATGATCCTGATGATACTATGGTAACGATAGGGGCATCTCATGGGTGGGTAGCTAGTTTGAAGGACGGTGGAATCCTCCGTCTCCATGACGATCTCAACCCTGTTGCATCTGATACAGATCCTAAACGTATCCAGCTGCCTCCTCTTGTGACTCTACCACACTGCCAAACCAAAATCATCACCAACGTGTCAATGTCATCACCTTCTCCAGAGGATGATGAGGACTGTGTCGTGGCTGTCAAGTTCCTGGGACCTCAGCTCAGCTTCTGCAAACCAGCCGGTAAGAGTAGTAAACCAGAGTGGACCAACATCAAGATCGAAAACTCCTGCTTCTACTCCTCCCGTGTCATGTTTTCCAAGAAAGAGAACATGTTTCGCATCCCCGGATCTGGAGGCCACCTCATCGCCTCATGGGATCTCCGCGAACCTAACGATAAGCTCAAGTTGCAGAGCGTGCGATTTGAAAACCTTTCTCCCAAGCTACCCACTAACATACGCGAGCTTATGGATTCGTGCTGCATGAGCCAGCACTTGGTGGAGTCACCATCCAACGGTGAGACTTTCTTGGTTAAGCAGTACAGGAAGACAGCCAAGTTCGTCGAAGGTGTTGCCCAAATGAAAACACAATATTTAATGGTGTTCAAGCTAGATGATGAAGGAAACGCAGTCTACACTCAAGACATGGGAGATCTGACCATGTTCCTCTCCATGTCCGAACCTTTCTGTGTCCCTTCTACTTCCTTTCCTGGTTTGCTTCGTAACAACGTTTACATCTTGGATTTCGACGAAACCGCAATGGTCAATCTAGTGGATGTTTTCCCCTTCGTCGCTACAAATGGAAAATCGGACGCTCCTTACTACATTCCACCCCAAAATATATTAGACTGAGTCTTAATTATCCTCCAGCTTCTTTATCTTCATATGAATAGATTGTACTGTTTCCCTTTCTTTACAAAATTGTACAATTGGTCAACTCTCCAAAATTCGTCTGCCACTATACCACCAGCATCAGTTTAATAAACCGAGTTTTTTTTTTTTTTTGTAAACTGTTTCCTAATAAACCTAGTTTTGCGTTAATAAAGTAAAAGGTAACATTTTAGTCAAATGTAAAATCAAAGATCACCCGCGAGAAGTAAGAGAGAGAAGTAAGAGAGAGAAGGGAGATCTATTCTGGAACCGGCGGTCGGCGGCGCGTGAGCGTCCGTCCGTCGCCAGTTCCTCTTTTCTTTCCGTCAAGTTCACCTGTTTTGCCTCTTCTTCGTCTCCTCTAACCTTGCGCCTTGTCCGAGCTCTGGATTGGTGTCATCGTCTCCGGTGGATCTTCGCTGGAGGGAAGACGCACTCGGTGGAGGTTCAAAGCGAGAAGATTGGTTTGCATGTTTAAGGTTCGAGTCCGGGGGATGGAGGCTAGCACAGATCCGTCGTTGTCGGTTATTCTCCGGGAGGTGGAGGTTCCTTAAGCTCCGCCGCCGCCGGTTCTAGTTCCCGGGAAGAGGATGCTTGTTCGGGTCCGTCTTCGCCGGCTTTTGGCTCCGGAGGGTGGATGCTCCGGTAGATCCACGCTGTCGGTTTGAGATCTAAGATTTGTGGGGTTGTGGTTACTAGGTCGGCTCGGGTGGAAGCTGAGTCGTATTTCTTATCGGTAGGGTTAGCGCGGGTTAGTGTGGCTGAGATCTCGGTGGGAGATGAAGCTCTTCCTGGCGGCGCCATCGATTTGAGTCGCCGGGATGGCGAGAAGTGGTTGAGACGCGGCGGTTTTGAGACACGTGTCCCTCGACGCGGAGGATTGCAACACGTGTCCGTCCCTTTCAAAAACAAATCTATGAAGCAGCGTCGGGTATTCTGTGAGAGTGCTCTAGAGTTTCTCCATGTTGGGTTGTGGGCCTTTTTAGAATATATTTGAAGTCTGGTTGGTTGTGGGCCTTGTAATTTGTATGGGCTTCGGCCCTTTCTCATTTTAATATAAAACTCTTGATGGAAAAAAAGAAAAGGGTAACATTTTAGTGGTGATTAAGGTAGTTGGAAGCAAAGAAAAAGAGTTGGGAAGCATTGTGGAATTACGGAAGCACGGGAGTTTATGACCAACAAAACTGAGAAAGACTTTGATGATCCAACTATAGTCGTCGTTGACTCCCTAAAAGGCTAAAAAGTCAATTGAAATTAACTTGTTTCCCACTCACATGACCAAGTAACCAACACATGTTTCACCCTGTCACTGGCACTGGATAAGAAGTGGGGAAGCACTTGACGTACGGTGGTCCTGCTTTCACCGGTTTACACCATTCCTCAGTAAATCGAGTTAATCCCACCGAGCTATTTTAAAACCATAAAACAAACGAGCGGGCAGGTATCTGAAGCTATATCCGTATGGGTTAGTGAAAACCTAACTCACATCTGAAAACTAGTTTAAGAGTAAATGATTACCATTCATTAGGGCAATCTCAATAGATACTACCAAAAACGAGTATCTATTTTTTTATAACTCTGAATAACTATGCTATTACAAACTATGAGAATGTTACAGATAATTTTACAGCCGACAATTCTACTCATCACTGACTACATCACCTCACGTGAACCACCCTATCAGATATATGTCTGACGGTACTCCTTGCGCCATGCTGTAGAATCTCTTGTAAGCTTTCTTTCATTTAATTCGTATAATTCTGTCTTCACTGGGATTCGAAACTCATACCTCCTGGTGTAAAAATATTAATGAACTCTTAGTCAAGCTACTGGACCAAGGGGGTTCCACATTAAAACGAGTATCTAACATGTAAGATATTCTGATTTTAATACATTTTTCAGTAAATATTAGCTTTCAAATTAAAAAGAAAAATGAAATTAATCTCATGTTGACAAGTAGCTCATGAGTCTCTAAAGAGTATCTCAAGAGTTCTAACTTAAAATACTGATAAAAAAATCTAACTCTTTTTCATTTTACCTTTTCTATTATTATTTCCTTTTGAAATATTCTTCCAATTAACTCTTAGTTTAAGTTGACCCAGGGGCCTCTGAGCGGCATCTGAACTACACGCGCTTTCTAACTTTTCTCTCAAACTAAAGCTTCTCGTTTTCTTTTTGGGCGGTGGTTCTATGAATTCCCAGCGACCTCTTCGGTGGTTGTAGAGCTCCCCCACTCGGAATCTGCTCGTAATGACGGAATAGTGTAATCCGGCGCTCTCTGGTAGGTGTTTCTCTTTTCTCTTCGCGAGATCGGGTGGGTCATGGTGCGACGGACCCCTAGACGAGATCCGAAGCTCTGGTGACTCGTCGGGAGTATGGTGGTTGAGATCTGTTAGAGGACGCCAGAGGCTCCACCAGAAACCGCTGGTCAGTTACCGGGGCTAGGGTTTCTTTCTCTGATTGAAGTGTTTGTGTCTCGGTGGCGGCGGATCTCTTGAGCGGGATGGCGGTTCCCCTTAGGTTGTTTCTCGCCGTCCTAGGACCGTCTCTTCTCTGCCATAGAAGAGGAGAAACACGCAGAATCTCGGACTTGCGACGGAGTGAAGTGTTTGCAGTTTGCGGCGGTGAGGGTTTGGAGTCAGTTCCCTTGCTGGAGTCGGCGTATTGGAGCCGCGGGACACCTCTGAGGGTGGTTTCTTTGAAGGCAGTCGGAGGCGGAGCTTGCGCTGGTTTGGATGTCCTGGCCAGGCGAAGTCGCCGGAACCAGATCTGATAACCACGACGTCCACTCAGAGGAGGAAGCTTGCTTCCTAGTGTCTTCTTTCCCCCAACCTTTCTTTCTTATTGCTTAGATCTGCTCTTAATTTCTTTTCTTAGCATGTAACCTAGCTCTTTTGCTGTTTCTCCGGCGAGCCGCCGCGTTAGGGATGTACACTTTTCTGATTGCCCTTTTTTAGGGTTGATTAATAAAAAAAAGTTTGAAAATAAAATAAAAAATTCTTCCAAGAACTTAAGCAATAGAGAACATCGTATATATTAAAACAGAAGTCATGACTTAGTTCATGTGTGATTTTTTAATTTGGACCATCCTTAGAAGTTGTTTAAAATTATATTTTGTATAAGGATATGAATTATTTGAATTGTTCTAAAACAAAAAATAACAAAAAATCAAATATAATTCCTATATTTTCTGTAAAATTGTTCTCAATTAAATCTTGAGAAAATGACCAAGATAACACTAAACCAAGTTTTTGTTCCAACTCTAGACCTCAAGTTTCAAAATCCCCGAACTAAGTTTTATTAATATGACAATTTACCATAATATCCCTCTGTTTGTCTAATTAATAATTTTTAAAATAAATTGAAATCACACGTCGACATCTTCTCACATCTCCGATGTCGACGACTTCTCACATCTCCGATGTTGATCATCTCTCGTCATCATCTCTGGTGTCGCTCATCTCTTACTGTCATCTTTCACTGTCACTCATCACGTCTATCTCCCTCAGCTCTGTTACTGCGCCGCCGTCTATGTTCCGAAAATGTATATTCGATCCATGGATCTTTGATTTTGATTGACATTTGTCTTACATAGATTCTGAATTTTGTCGAATCAGAGGTATATGGTATTGATTTAATTTTCAATTTTCAATTTGATGAAACATCTATGCTATGATCCATTGTGATGGATTTTTGTGATTTTGGTTTAAAGGTATTTGATAACAACGATGAGGAAGACAGAAAAATATTTCTCCGATCCAGATATGGATCTGTGGGGTGGTCATTGAGAGTCCCTTACTCCCGAGTACGCTGCAGTCGCGATGGATATCAAGAGCGACAGTGTCGTTTTGGCTACAGCCGATGCGACAGAGGAGAATGCTTACACTGGACTGGAAGACCAAGTAAGTGGAACCTCCATTCTAGATCAATTTTGGTACAGAAGTTCAAATATTTATGTGTGATTTGTATTGCAAGTTCAAGTCTTTAGTGTGGAACAGTGGATTGTTTTGCTGTTCCATTTGTTGGAATGATTAAAGCCAGGGTTTCTGAAAAAGATAACTGATTTGTGATTTAGAGAAACAATAGTGACGTGGGTGAAGAAAAACAAAGGTCCTAGAGTGTATATAACCCCACCACGTTATAGATGATGTGGAGAAAGTGTTGACTTCGGGAACAAAGTCGTCTTGGGTTTCTCTTGAACTCTTTGGTGCTATGTATGGTTTCTCTAGCTATCCACTTGTTATTCTTGTTGCTTCTTCTCAAATTCGTTACAGTTGGGGTAATAACCAAAAAAATTGTTGACTTTTCAGGGTGTTTAGCATGATGAACTTGCTGCTGCTTCTAACACTGAAGGCGATGTCAACTTCCATCAGACAGTTAATAAAGATGTTCCACATGATACTGAGTCTAAAAGGCCTGCTCTTTTCCTAGTTCGAAGAGAGAAAGAGGAGAATATTAGCCTTCTTGTTGGTTCTATAAACACTGTTTTTGGTCGTTTAGATTGTCTAGTGAAAACTGCAATTTGTTTTTGGCTTAGTAATTAATTAAGATTTACATGGTATGTTGTATTTGGATTTTTTTCTTTGCCGGTTTTGGAAGACTTTCTTTGAATTCAGGATAGCCATCCTGAACAGAGATTGCCTTACTCGTTTTTTTTTTTTAATGTTTTGGAAGGTTTTGTTCTAATCTAGGATGGCCATCCTGAACAAGGATTTTCTTAAGATTTCCTTATATTTGTAAGACTTTGTTCAAGTTTAGGATAGTCATTCCAAACATGAATTGTCTTAAGATTTTCTTGTATGCTTTTTGAATTGTTTTGGAGGGCTTTGCTCAAATTTAGGATAGCCATCCGGAACATATATTGCCTTCCTTGTTTTTTGAAATGTTTTCGAAGACTTTGCTCTAATTCATGATAGACCTGCTGAACAAGGATTGTTTCAAAAATTGCCTTATAAGAAGAATGGATAAATATGATATATATGACTTTTTGCTTTACCGATTTTGCAAGACTTTCTTTGAATTCAGGATAGCCATCCTGAACAGAGATTGCCTTACTCGTTTTTTTTAAAATGTTTTGGAAGATTTTGTTCTAATCTAGGATGGCCATCCTGAACAAGGATTTTCTTAAGATTTCCTTATATTTTTTTTGAAATGTTTTGTAAGACTTTGTTCAAGTTTAGGATAGTCATCCCGAACAAGAATTGTCTTAAGATTTTCTTGTATGCTTTTTGAATTGTTTTGGAAGGCTTTGTGTTTGTTCTTTCTGATGCGGCATTTTAGAAAGCTTTGTTTTTTTCTTTTCTTTCTCTCCTTATATGTGTTTTTGTCTGTTATATTCAGAGAGATGGGTTAGAGACGGAGATGCCAAATTATCATATTATATTATTTAAACATTAAAACTTCTTTGATATTCTTCTAGAAAATTGTTCAAATAACCCTGAAAATTTTGAATAACCAAAACTATTACGATAAATGTTCATTACTTGATATCTTATACTTCAGCTCAGGTATTGTTTGCCTAAGAGGAAATAAAACTCTCATCATGTTACTATCTTGCGTAACCAAGTAATCAATACCTAAAAATTTGTTAACACCAAATCTTCTGGAAAACTTTCCCGAAACTATACAAATTATTCCTGAAAAAAAAACACATAGTTTTACAGGCACAAACAATTTTCTAGAAATACCATAAGCAAATTCAAGAGGCTACCAAAGACATCAACAGGCGTAAGCCAGAAAAAAGAAGACACAAAGCAAAAAAAAGATTCAAATATGGTATCATCGAATTTTCTGGAAAGCTTTCCTGAAACTGCACGAATCCTTCCTAAAATTTTAAAAATCTACACATTTTCACAAGAACAAGCACAAGCAAGAAATTAACAAATTCACGAGCCTACCAAAGATATAAGATGCCTAAGCCAAACAAGAAGACACCAAGCAAAATAAAATTCAAATTTGTTAACATTAAATTTTCTGGAAAGCTTTCCAGAAACTACATAAATTCTTCCAGAAACTATATAAATCATTCTTGTAATTTTAAAAACAATACATAGTTTCACAAGCACAAGCACAAGCAAGAGATTAACAATGCTATAAGCAAATTCACGAGCCTATAAAAAAATCAATAAATAATTACTGATTAAGTGACCACTTCTTGATTTACCTTGAAGAAAAGAACTTTGTCCATATGTTATAATTTAAACTCCCACCATTTTCTTTGAAAACGAGGTCACAAAATCAAATAAGTCAAATTTGAATAGCTTAATCAAATATCATGATGCAGCACCGTTTCTTTTACTAGGATACTAAACACAAATGCTGATGAATCTGTTATCACAGAAACATATGATACAGCTCTAGTACCTGTTAAAAATGTAACAAAATCATTTAAAGAAAAGAAAGAAAACAAAGATAAACACATTTCCTTCTTTGTTTCTTCATCATCACCACCACCATCATCATGTTTATGTCCAAATCTCTCTCAGTAATTTCGTCGAACACCTTCCGCGCATCAAACACACAACCAATGAAATTGTCGGGCTTTAACTCAGAGAGCTTCATCCGGCGGTGCAGCGAGAGAGCAGCTCCGTGATCGCACGTGCCACATGCTTGTGAGGCCTCAGATCATGAAATTGAAGGAGTAGTGGTTTGGTTGTTCCGTGGTGGAGAAGAGGGAGAAGACGCAATTGAAGTCTCCGAGCTCGACGGCCTTGAGGATCAGGAAGTTTGGTTTGTAGACTGAGATTAAGAGCATCTGGGCTTGGATCTCTCAGATTTGGTTCAAGGAGATACATGTTTTCAGACGGCAGAGAAAGTCTCTTGTGAGAAAAATCTAATTTTTTTCTTTTTACTTGTATTATTAAGCGAGGGCAATAGAGACATTTTGTCCATTAATAAATGTTATTTATGTGACTTTCTCCTTCTGATGTCAATTTTGTGATAAAAACTTCAAAATGTGTCATTATGGAGAATTGCCCTTAAATCTTTTCATATCTTTTTGATTACCATATAAATATATTTGCCCTTTTCACTATAATAAGATTTTAACTATTAAATTAATTTCGTATTTAATTAAAATATATATATATATATATATATATTCACTTAATATTTTATTATAAATTATTTAGTTAATTTCGTGCTTATTTAAAATTAAATATAAATTTCATTTTAACTAAAACAATATTTTTAAATATCTAACTAATTTTATTATTATAACTAAAATTATGTAAATATTTTATTAAATTTGTTATATTAATTTAGTATAATACTTTTCAATTAAATTTTTTATCCTTAAGGACCTTAACAAATTTTCTATAAAATATGTTATTACTGAAAATTTAAAATAAATAAATTAAATTATTGTATGTGAACTAAAATTTGATTTTTTTTAAATTATTATATTAAAAAATTAGTAATATAGTAAATTTACAATTAGTTATATAAATCAAATTATGATGTATATAAAAATTAAAATAAATACTCGCACAGCTGTGCGGGTCGAGATCTAGTTACATATTAGAACACTTTTATCACACTTATTAAACAATCTAATACACTCATTGCTAATGACACTCTATGGACCGTATAAAGATTTGAAGTGTATTGGTGAGGTGGCGTATTGGACGTGCTGTGATTATGCTGCGCCATCCGTAGGATGCATTTGTCAATCCTCTTTGGACTTGTGTGTTGATAATATCAGCCCTTTATCACTAGAGAAATTTATAATGTGAGTCACATTTACACTTTGTAATAGCATTATAGGTCACTTTCATCTTCTCAGACACATTCTCTAAATATTTGTTCAATTTTAGTTAGGTTTCTAACTAAAACATAATCTAGTTTTATTAAACTGAAAACATCTAGACTGTTATGCATCAACGAATGGTTGGCAATTCACCATCACATACCCTAGACGCTTGGACTGCTCAAGTTAACGAGCTCTCCCCCAGAATCTTCATCCACGGCGAGCTCCATCCACCACAGTATTCTTTCTTCTTTACGGATCTTCTCTTCTGTGGTGTCTCATGTCCGGTAGAAAGGTTTAACATTGTCGTCCGCAAGTCGTCCGTCATCAAAGTTGACAGTTTCTTTTTCAGATCGAGAGCCGGGGACAGCAATGGCCAATTATGGTCTTTTTGCACAACTGGTCCTCGGAATTAAGATTGTTTTCATTTTGGGCCATAAACTTTCAATTGTAAAGAAAGATCCCTTTATTTTGATTCCAATTTTTCAGTTGTACATTCTACACCCTATCAAATGTAAATGAACATAGATGCATTCAAAACCTCTAAATGATTCATATGAATTTAAAACAAATGGTAAAAACTACTAAAATATCAAGACATCAATACACACATAAAAAATAAGGTTTGGTGATTATGAAACAATGAGAATAATACAACGAGGAAGACTAAATTATCTAAATTAAAATGGTAAAACTAAATTAAAATCTTAAGATATTTAGATGCATTAACTATGTCATAAGATCATAAGATATTAAAATAGAATGGATATAGCTAGTGTATAAAAATTAAATAAATTAAGATGGTAAAAACTATATTAAAATCATAAGATATCAAGATGTACAATCTAAATAAACTAAATCAAGATACTCAAAGTTATCTCAAACATCAGTTATCAATAATTTGCACAATGTACAACCCCATGTACATGTGGACAGTGAAAACTATGTGTACATCTTGACGATATTTTACAGTGCTGATTGTAAATTAAAAATGTGTCTAATGTGTGTTTGTTTTGTAATGTAATATTAGATGAAATAGAGGCAAACATGCATTGTTATATGTGTACATTAAACTTCTGTCTTATTGCCATATTCACCACCATGATAAATGTATTCACAAGATGTACAATTAAATTAATATACACATGTACATGCGTTTCTCTGTCCCCTTATGTATACGGTTCTATATTATTCTTATTTACACTAATGTTCATGTACACATTTTTTGCCAACAATATCCATGTACAGATATTCAATTTGAAAATGAGAAAGTTCTTGTACACATATTCCATCAAGTTGCAAGATTATTTGTTTTCTGTTGTCTTGTAAATTTTTTAACCACAATCAATCTAGATATCACAATAGAGATAACACTTACGTACATGTAGACCAAAAATTGCCATTTATCCTAAATAAAGGTTGTGTTTTTTGTCTTAAAAATGTGATTCTAAGACAAAATGAATTGGTGTCTGCATATTCAAAAATTCAGAGAAAGTGTACATGTCTTGTTTGTGAATGATTATATACATATAAATGAATTGGTGTCTGCATATTCAAAAATTCCACAATACAACTCAATAGGTTAATTCATGATGACGATGGTTTACCCATGATTTTGTATGTTTTCATATCTAATGATTTTTAGTATTTATTTTTAGTTCATTTAATTAATTTTATGATGCATTTTTGTATATGTCAAGGGGATTTATATGCAATTTTGAAAGTTTGGGGTCAAACTGAGAAGAACTAATAATTGGTGGATCCAATGTGCAAAACAAAGACAAATCATCATTGTTGCTTAAGCTTTCCCTTGTGACGTGAGGAATTAAGTGGCGGCGACTTCCGACGGCCACCAAAATGAATTTCTATCAAGGAAGAAGCTTTGTGGTCACAGATTGAGCTTTGATGTGTTGTGAATCGAAAGGAGGAGGCGCGGCCGAGTTGTTGCAGAGGAGGAAGCTTGGTGGTTTTACTTTCATGGCTAATGATGAAGATAAAAATGGGAGGTGATGGCTGTGATTGTTATTTCGGTAGAAAAAAAGTTCTCTTCAGATTTTAGGGTCCAAATTAAGGGTGAAAGTGATGAAATCAATGTGCGGGGATTATGACGCCACTATCGCTTCTGCTGGGATTAAAATTAAGAAAGAATTACAGAGAGGATCACATTTACACTTTTTAATAGCACTTTCGGTCACTTTCTACTACATAGACATTTTCTTTAACTCTTATAGTTAGGATAGAACCATATTGTAATTGATGGGTCCTATTTCCCCTCTCTCTCTCTCTTTTTCGACTCTCACATCTTCTCATTTTATCAGATCTGTTTTTTTTTCTAAACCAGTATGATCTTTTTTCTAAAACCATTATCAACGAATTTTTTCTGGATGATGGAAGCGAAGGAAAGGTTGATTCTTTCGGTGTCTGGAATTGGCGGGTCAAGTAATGGGTCAGAGTGTACAGTCGGAGAGCTCCAATTCGTCTCCTCCGTCCAAGATGCCGTCAATATGAGCGCTCTTCTTCCACCGGTGGTCATCGCTCTTCGTCGTGTCTGGTCACATCAGCTTCTCCATGTCTCAAGCCCGTGAACGCTCCATCTCCGAGTCGTGTTCTCAGCCTTCACCGCCGTCATCATCAGCAAGAAGTCCGTTCTGCAACATCAATGGAGGAGTATCACTTTTTGCACTTTTGGTCCTCTAGTTTTCTGCTTCTTTTATAATATGCCTCAAACTTCTAATCTGATCAAAACTGAATTTCCGTTTATTTGCATAAATGGTCCTTAGGCTTTTGATTCTTTTCATTCAGGCTCCACAATATTAAAATCTATATATTTGTCTCTAATTTCATATGCTAAAAGTAATTAAAAACATGAGATATCATCTATGTACACATGAATAGTTTTTGTATGTACATATCGATCGGTGTACATATGGATACTTTGACATCTAATATCTTTGTACACATAATAGTATGAAAGCAATAATTGTATATGCGTTCACGTATATTGTACATGCGTACCTATGTTATATTATATTGTACAAAAGTACACTTATATTATATTGTACGCCTATGAACACCATTCTGGCCATGCCTTGTTTCGTTTTTTAGTTTCTTTTGTTTCTTAAGTATCCGAATAAAAGACGTGAACATATTTGAAAAGATGTATCGAGGAAAAAAAGAAGATCCACCACCCTTTGTTTCATTTTTTACACTATTTGAATACATGTGTATGTTTTATTTTTTACACTATTTTGAGTTTTTGTCAGTAATTCTTATATTAATGTCATTTTCAAAAAGTAAAATAACCATCTAAGAGACTCGTTTAAGGCCACTATCATGTGTACAAGTAACTGTAAAAGAAAACATGAATATAATGTACACTGTCGTTAGTATCCATGTATACAAGATTTTAATGTGTACACAAGTACACCATGCACACATCGATTCAATTACAACCAAAACCAAAAGTACATATCTCTAGGCCGTCTTTGACATCGGATAGGAGCTGGAGTACATAAAGTTTGGTGCAAATTCAAAAGGTTAAGGTTGCACATTTGGTAAGTCTGGGCTCAAAACCAAAGAAAACAAAATATGAGGGACCATATGTTAAAAAGAAGGAAATTAGCCATTGTACATGTCGATTATTGATACTGAAACCATCAAATATCTGGTGAAAGCTTGTAACTCTGATCTCGAGCATGATGACTACGGCGCCAGGATTGCGTCGATCTAAATATGTTGCAACAAATATGTCATAGCATTGACGGAGATGGGATTTGGACCCAAATCTCCCCCAAATCTACGAAACCCTAATTATCGATTAAACCCAAATTGTCACCCAGAACGAACTCACTGACACTGTACTCTTTCCCCGTGTGCCTCGCACTCCTCCTCATCTCGTTAACTCCACGGAAGTCAAATCTCGTTCATCGTCTTCGTCGGATAACAGAAAAAAAAAAGAACAATTTGCTTACTCTATTTTTTTCTCGTTAAAAGAGTAGAACAAACAAATAGTATAAAAAATAAATTGAAAACAATTAATTTTAGAGAACTGGTTTTGAAATTCAAATCCAACGTGAACTCTAAAGACCAAAGCCAACTGAAACCCACCTAGTTAGGACTTTTATTGACAGATTCCTATTTGGTCACAAAAAAGTGTCTTGGTATACAAAAGTGACCTATTATGGGGTTTAAAGTCAAAAAGTGACATATTCAATAAATCTCTAAAGATGAAGGAGATGAAATATGTGTGTAAGTTTTGTTACTGTTTTTTTTCATCGTGGTTACCATCACAAATAAACTTACAAAATAATGGTGAAGTAGATAGAATAAATGGAAGATCTTAGTAATTGTATTTAGTTATGGTTTAGTTAGGAAAAAAATGAATAAGTTAAGAATATGTGTCTAAAGAGTAGAAAGTGACCTAAAGTGAAGTGAAAAATCATAATGTGACTCTGAGTGTAAATCTCTCTTAACACTATTGTTAACAGATAATGAGGATATTTGAGGAGTCTCCACAGTTGTTACCCGAGTAGGGCGAGATTATAAAATCTTATCCAGTGTGATCCAATGTAATCCTCTAATTGATCTTTGTACTTCACCAAAAGCGTGATCGAGTGCAAACAATTGTGGATATAGTAAAATTTTACCTTATGACAAAAAATCATCATTTGAAGAAGTGATTTTTGTTGAAAAAAAAAAAGAAGTGAACTTCGTATAAAATCAAAAGATGCTATTTTTAATATAATTTATGCGACTATTAATCTGACAAATTATCATCAAACATAGTAAAATGTTCTCTTCTCATATCAAAATAATCTCAATTCCAAAGAAAAATGCTCCTGGAAAAAACAGAACATACGGATCATACATACAATAGCTATAGTAACCAACGAGTAATGAATTGATTTTCAGCGTGTTCTTTCAGCCATTCTAGCAGTTTTGCTCCTTCCAAAATCTCTTGTACCTGAAACAACCAATTCAACAAGAATCTTTCTCTCTTTCAGTTATCTTAGTTCAAATGAAATGATAATACTTAGATTCAAGAGAGTACTAACCTGATCTTTCACACGTTCCTCATCGTACTCTTGTTTATGCTTCTTGAATTCTGTGATCGAGTTCTCCACTTCTTTAACTAGTTCATCTGTCGAGAACTGCATTCAAGTTTTTTGACAATGTTTTGTTACTTATCTTTGATGTGTTCCTCTTAATGAGCGAACATAGAGTACAAGCATATAAAAGTTCCCTCTAAGTTGTCGCGCTTGAATTTATCTCCAACAGCCAAATTCTGCTTGATAATGTTGGTAATGCTCTCTCTTTGAGTTTCTAGAAACTCATTAACTGCTTTTTGACTTGAAAGAGAAGCCAATTGTTCTTCGTTGAGCTTCATGTTTCCCTGTTGGACCATGTCACTAGACACTAAGAATCAGAGTGACAGTAAAAAAAAAAGATAGAGATCAAAACAAGAGTCATCAGAAACGCTTGCCTGAATCTCAAGAAGCCTAGCTCCATAAAACTGTCTTCCTTGTTCCTCACATAAAGATTGAGGAATCTCTACTTCAACCATCTACACACAAAAAAAAAAAGAGAAGAAGCAAAGGACAATGTTTTCAATCACACAGATCAACNTTTGTGGAATGAAAATGAATCTGACCTTTCGTATCTGTTCAAGGATGGCGTTGTCTGTTGCTTGCTCCTCGGCTTCCTCCTCCATCTCTTGGCATCTTTTAGTCAGAGTTTCTTCAACCTGTTTCATTAGAGAGTTACAGTGAGGAAGACAACCTTTTTTTATAACGTTGGCAAAGTGGTGCATCCATGGAGCAACTTATCACCAAGTGAATCATCTAACGTTGGCAAATCTCTGTAGAATAGTTCCTTACAATCAACCTGAAGAAAACAGACAAAGGTTTAGCTTATCCACGTATGATCTCTTTCATGTCTTGTATATATGCAGAAGAACTCACAGTGAACTGAGCACGTTGGCCACGGAGATTTTCTTGCTTCCATGATGTTGGACAAAATAAAGAATACAAAATACATCTTGAAATTTTATCTTTATTATTGACAAATTTTACAGTAGATAATACTGTCAACTATATAGACAATTTACACGAACATTCGTAACTCTTCCTAATGATACGTCATGACCTTTCACCAATAACTAACTACTTTCTTGTATATCAAGTCACTGACTCTTACGTAAACACCCGTTGAGTTTACACACACTTTATACTTTAATTATGCAAATTATATCAAACTCAATTATAAACTAACACATGATTCAGGAAACACAAGCGAGAATGACTTTGATTCGCCAGCTTGAATACCTAAGATTGAATCAAGGAATCCAGGAAGCAATCTGTTCCCTTCTTGTGTGTCAAAATGAAAACCTGCACACATCCATAACCACACCTCCTCTCAGTATTAATTTGCAAAACGGGAAAGATGGTTTAAATGAAGTAAAAGGTATGGGCTCTGTTGAACCTTTGCTTTCAGCATCTGGAATGGCTTCACCCGTTGCCCCATCTTCATCTATGGTTGTATCAATGACTGCAAGATCTCCCACCTGCACAATTTTTAATGATACAATGAGTGAGATTCATAACCAATACCAAAGCCATGTGCATTCAATTACCTTTAGTCCTCGGTCAGTGACAATCTTCAATGCACCAAGGGACTTGTACTTCTGTCTAAGCTGTCTTTCACAAGCTTTCTTTGCGTCTATCTCATCTCCTAATTCAACAACGACCTTCATATCTTTATAACCATTCTCAGGATTCCATTTCAGCTCAGGCACCACATCAACAACTACCTCGTAACTGAGAGGAACAAGAGACAAATCAGAATGTAAAGTTTAGTTAGCCAGCAGCATTTGCTACACTGTGGGCCTGTTCGTTTTTCCATTTATTATCTCCATCCAAATGAGCTATTTGTATGAGTCATCCAGATGATCCATCCAGATTTTTGTGGATGATTGTTTGTTCATCCAAATAACTCATCTAGATGAATCATCTAAATGAATTTTATGTGCTTTTTTATTTTCATTTTCATCTAAATGAGTTTAGTAAACAAATTACAAAAATATCATTGTGTTGATTTAATCCATATTAGCATATATGTTATATTAACATATATCAAAATTAACATTTTGACATTTATAAATTCTAATACCACATAAATTATATATCATTTTAAATGAACCATCTCCATTCAAATGCTCCAAATTGGCTCAGCTGAATGGACTTTGAAATTAAGTCTAAAATTTTGAAAATCATTCAAATGAACTATCTGAATGAGTTGTATTTTTTGTGTCTAAACAAACAAAAAGCTCATCTCCGTTCGAATGGATCATTTGAATTGAGAAAAGAACAGGCCCAACTAAAGAAATAAAAAAAAAGTTACTTACAGACTCCATGGCGTGAGGAAGTGTTCTATTCAGAATAGATTCAACGGTGGCTTGCAAAACGTATTGCCTCCCAACGAAACCAACAATGATGTTCTATGGAACTCTCTTTCCTGGACGGAACCCAGGAACCTAGTTTGATTGATTCATAACAAACAAGCATATCATTACAATGGAACTGGTTTTTTAAGTTCATTGTCTTGATTCAGACATGATTACCTTTGCCATTTTCATGAACTCTGTTAGGACTTTTGGTAACAATCTTCACAGACAACTGCTGGAACCTCCACACTCAATCTCACCTACAAATCCAAACATTACTTGAAATGATATCATTACTGTGAGTTTTTGTGTCTTTGTACAAGTTGGTTTGATGAAAGAAAGATCCTTAGGAAACAGTATGTATTGTTCTGTTTTTTAGGAAACAGTAGGTGTAGGTGTTTCCTGTGGGAAGAACCGAGCACAAGAAGCAGCTGAGAAAGCCACTTTGGCTCCATTGATCGGATCATCCATACAATCAGCTACTGGTGTCGTCTACAACATCACCGGTGGAAAAGACATTACTTTGCAGGAAGTGAACCGAGTTTCTCAGGTGCAGATAATCTTGATCCAAATCATATAAACACTCGCAGTGCGCACAGACAAAGATTAGTGAGCAGTTGTACTAATCTATGAATGTAGCTATATGTCCATATTAAATATGTAAACACTAAACATACCAAGTATCTAAACAGTAAACACTAAACAAAGCAAGAATGACCTATGCTTATACATGTGTGGTGTGTCAAAAATAATGTAGCAGAAGACTTGGATCTCTAGATCATCACCAAAAACTAGAAATCATTTGAATCTTGGTTTTCAAATGTGGATGTGCCATTAATAATCCAAATGCCACATATGAGGCGCTAGGACCACTGGAAGGAATAGATTCACTATAGCCAGCAGGACAGCCTGAAGTGGGCTCTCCTCCTTCAATGGCTCATGTCAGCCCCCTTCCAAGTAGCATACCACTTAAAAGTGCCAGCGAGGAAACTAATCAGCACTGACATAGCTTCTCTAAGGTGTTCGTCAGATTTCAGTTGAGATTAATCAGGACTCAGGCCAAGTCTCTAAAGAAAATGTATGCAGTTTTGGCGCTTTTCCTGTCACAGGCTCAACAAGATACTTTCTGATATATTCCATAGCAAACAACATAAACAAAACATAGACATACACATTCTACTGACAAACATCTTTTTGTCTTCTCTCAGGTGTTTCATAGAACCCTCTCTCTCCCTAAAACAACTCACAAGCAGAAAGAAAACTACAGATATTTCGTTTCTCATCTTCACGGTGAAGCTTGAACATGATCTGCAGCACCAGAAACCGGAGAGGAAGCAGCTTCAGCTTCCTCTTTCGAAATGGCAACATAGTTTGAAGGAGCAGCCGGCCTGTTGAGACTCCCCCTTCTCTCTCCTTTCGCAGTAGACTTGCTTCCGTTCTGGTTTGCGTTCAAAGATAAACGCCGGTTCGGTGTTCCGTTCGCTCCTCCTCCGTTATTAGCTCGAGCCCCCACAGGTTTCTTAGCACTGACGGGTCTTGCAGGGCTTGGCCTGGTGCTAAACGCAGAGTCTTGCTCTACGTGTGGCTGTTCTTGAACCTTCTTCTGCTCCTGTTCATTAAGTAACAACAATGAGTTCATGGACTGATAAATAAGTAGAGATTATGATGAACTTAATTACCCTCAGCCTCCGTTTCTCATCTTCTCGTTCTTGCCTAAGCATAACGTACTCATCTAACATTGCTAGTAAAGGAACACCATCGTACGCAAAGGACATGCTGTGTTCCTCTTCCCAACCTCGGATCTTGGCAACCAATGTGTCAACCATGGCTATTCCACAACAAACACGAAAGATCCAATAAGAAGATAAGAATATCAAAGAGAATGTTAACTTTTTAAGTTCTTCTACACATACCAGGAATCTTGCTAACCAGAATCCTCGCTTTCTCAGCTCTCTTGAGATTTAAGTGCGCGCCTCTGCTTGCACTGTACCTGTTGTGATCCTGTTCTCACAAACCAATACTCAGTTTAAAGTCATTGTCTTATGAATGCATCATAGTGTTTGATTGAGAAATTTTAGGCGTTACCCTGTTGTAGTCTTCTAACCAGCTCTCTTCCTCACAAGCTGACATCCATTTCTCAACTCGGTCCAATATTTCTTTTCTACTAAACGCTTCTTCTTTAGCCTTAGCTATCTGACTATCCATATCAGCCAACAACTCAGTATGCTCAACGTTTCCACCATTAATCAGTGACATGATCCTCTCACGAGCTGATTCAGGGTTTATCTCCACGTGCGCACGAGCGTATATCTCCTCTAGCTCAGACTGTTTCTTGAAAGCGATCTCCTTCATTCGGCTAGCTTTCAGCTGGTCAAGCCTGTCCACTTCCACCTCAGCCTTACAAGAAGTAAATGAACTTGTTACATAGCAGAACACATTGGGATATTATAGATCAAACGTAAATGTTTAACATACCTGCTTGATCAGATCACTTGCAAGAGCACCTGGCGAAGTAACCTCATCGACTGAAGACGAAATGTTACGAGTAACATGATCAAACAGCTCCCTGTCTTCATCAGGAGTGTCCATCAGGTTCCATAGATCAATCAGCTGAGTAGCAAGCTCCTGAAGCTTTTGAAGTCTTTGCTTCTTATCATCTTCAAGAGTCAAGACGGTTTTAGCCAACCTCGAAAGAGTCTCAATGCTAATGCTCTTGGACTGGACACCTGTCTCTTCGTCTAAGCTCGGATGAACTTCTGTCACGGTGGTTAAGAAGTCCAAACCGAGAACAGCACACAGATCATGAACGGTGCTCACAAACTCTAGCACTTTCTGCAGCCTGTCGCTCTTCTCCTTCTGAAGCTCCTGGAGTTGGCAGTTGAAAGAGTCTAGCTTCTTGAGAGACAGATCAGACTCATCAACTACAGGAAGCTCACTGCTCAAACCACCAGCAATCTCTCCAGAGATCTTCTGAATCTGTGATTGAACATCAGAGAAGTCTCTGACTCTCTCCTCTTTCTGTTGCCACAGTTGCTCAAGAACTGGTGCTATAGCAGCGAGCTGTTCTTTAATAGTTCCATGAGACTTATCCGGCTGCAACAAACCCCATGTATCAGTTACATATTCAACTACTAAACTTGGGACAAGAAAGAAAAAAACTTACAATGCCATTAGCAAAGCTTTTATCTCCAAGAGAGGTAGTGAGGCTGGAGAGTTCAGCATTAGCATCAGACAAAGTCTGGAGAAGCTCGGCGCGTGACTTGGCGGCCTGTTCAACTTTCCTCTTGTAAACATCAAGACACTCTTGCTCTATTTGGAGAAGCATCTTGTCTCGTTGCTCATCGCTCTCACCAACTTCATCCCATATTTCCTGTTTTTTTTTTAAAAAAAAAAAACAAAATGTTGTTCATGATGCCATAACAAGAATTGAGTAAAAAGGCATGCAAGAGCTTCGGTATGAGATAATTTTTACCTGCAGCTTTTGGAGTAAAGTACCACAAGTGATCTCCCCAAGATGAGGACTTTCAGCATCTGTGACCACCATTGTCACGAGTTTCCTGCAGAACAAAATGCCAATTAGAGCTAAGTGATATACTTCACAGTGATTGATTAACGGACATTGTTAGAACTATATTAGATCTTTCTATATATACTAGGAGCAAAACAAGAAACTTTATAGTACTTCTCAATCAAAGTTGAAATCTTCTTTTTTAGTAATCATAAACACAAAAAGCACCTCCTAATCACACTCTAATAAAAGATTAAACTCCACAGACCGAACACAATCAAACCAGAAACAAAAATCTTGAACTTGGGAAGCTCAAGACAAGAACTTTAATAGAATCAAAACAGCATTAGTGATAAAAACCAAAGCAATCAAAAAGAGAAAAGAATGTTTAGTTAGTTACCAAGAGTGACACTTCGATTTCTCGAGGGTTTAATCTCTATTCTTTGTAGATCTGAAGCTGTGTGACGACTGACGACAGTATCAACCCAAAGACTATTGAGAGAGAGAGAGTGAGAGAGAAAGAAAATCTTTGAGCAAATGATGATGGAGGAAAATCTATCTAATGGATGGATTGGATGTAGAGGTGGAAGAGACCGAGAGGTTGTGTTCGGTCCCACCACTTGTTTTTCTGCTTTATTACATAACATGACGCTGTTTTTGGAACAGATTTGTGTCTTGTGCTTTGCTTGTTTGACCAAACTTAAGTTACTTTAGTTTTTTCTTTTATCTTACAACTTTAGTTTTTATGTTGAATTAGCAAATTCTTATATACTAAAATGACTTTTACATTAAAAAGATAGCTTTTAATTGATAATTATAAATTCTATTTGAATTTGTATATTACTCAGTCATTTTTTTAATAATATAAATTATGTGGTTATCTATAAAAATAATAGTAATTTTATTTTAGCTGCATGCTAGCATTAGATGGTGTAATGAGGCAAGAAGCCAATTCAGCGAACGAAGAGTGAGTCGAGTCAGACGTTAATAATATAAGCAATTGGTTTCTCTTCTCCGCATGCTAAAATTATCAGATTTTCGAAACAAAATCTTGAGTAAAGACAAATGGCATCATGCTTTGGCAATGGACGTAGCAGCAAAAGCTATATATAGACGAGGTAACTTGTAGGCATCTGATGTTTTCGAATCATCAATCAATCAATATAATCCACAGGCAAGGATGGATTTGGTTACGTACCAAAAGTCTCAACGAAGACGCACTCATAATCACGAGATTGAGCACATGCCGTTTCAGGATTCCATTTTACCTCTTAGCTTGAGAGGAATGTACTGCGGAAGAGACATGATGTGATGGTGTTATGGCCTCACGTGTCTGAAACTCGGCCTGAAAGAAGGAATTGCTGATTCCTTCTTTGATTGTTGAACAACGATGATGACAAGTGTACACACAAAACTGTTTTTGTTCCAATGATTTAAAAGGTTCAATGCAAGAAGCAGCAAAAGAACCGTTAATGTTGGAAGTTCATATTCAACCAAACAGAAGCACACCAACTTCCACAGATTGGTAAAATGTATCTTATGAAGATGGTGAGGAGCAGGACAATCAAGTACTATAAACCTATAGCAAAAAGAGCGTCACTACATTCATATTAATTTGTCTACCTAAACAATACAAGGTGATGCATGGTGATAAAGATTCATTGCTGCAGTCATCTGAAGCTGGTGGTGTTGAAGTGAGAGGGTGACTAAAATGTTCTTATGCTGACATGTCTTCACTGGAGGAGAGAAAGTTGATGCCACCATCTAATGCTTTTTCCTGGTGCATTGTGTCAAAGAAACAGAAGTGGCACTTCAAGTACAAAAACAAGTCACTCAAGCTCAAGCTGGGAACATACAGAGGTTCGTTCTTGCCCTAATCACAGCGAGAGTGATGCAAGCTCTGGGATGAAATTTGTGTTTGAGTTGCTTAGAAAAGGGGCAAGAGGTGTGGAGATATTATTATGCACATGTGTGTGACGATTGGAAGTTCCGTTTCAGAGCAAAACTGCAGTGCACCGTTTGAATGTTGTTTGTGTGCTGGCTTCACTGATGGCAGTGACTGAGTCAAGCCTTGCGTTTATGTTATTTGATTGGGTTTCGAATCAGTACTCCTGCAGTGGTCAGAGATTATGTTTACGTTAAGAGTTTGGACTGTTTGACAGTGAACCGAGCACAAGAAAGCAGCTGAGCAAAGCCACTTTGGCTCCACTGATTGGCTCAATTTTGAGTTTACTTACGTAATAGTTGTAACAATCTCCAGGCTCAAATATTAATTACTGTACTTTTGAGTTTCCTTAAATCATCTCCAAGTCAAAATTATTCTAAACCAACACGTCATTTGCACAAGTAGTTTTCAATGTACCATTATTTTGTTTTATTACTAATATGCACTAATTTTGTATAATAAAGCAAACGGCAACAGTAACACACTTAAAACGTACACAATAAGACACAAAGAGCCTTGAAACTAAGCACACTTAAACACATTGTTAATTAAATACACACTTTAAAAACAACGATCCCTAAAACATTACGACGAGACTTGATATAAAGCTTGGATCGATGACTTAGTTGCGTTTAGGGAAAATGCTCCTTCAGCTCCTTACGAACCCATTTGAGGTAGCTGGCAAGAATGCTTTTCTCGTCGTAAAGAGACTGACTCAAACCGGTCCAAATGGCTTGTTCAATCTTATGGTCAGACACGGTATCCTACTCACTTCTTTCACTTGCAGCTTTGGCTGCTTTTTCACACTTATCAGTCATTTCTTCCGCCTCTGCATACCATGCTTCTAACCTCTTGTGGTTGCTCTCGTCATAATCTGACTGGTGGTTTCTCAGATGTTGATGGAGCTCATGTTTGGTTGTGGATACATCTGGCTTTGTTAAATCATGTTTGAAGGGGAAGTTGTGTTGGAAAATGAAGAAATGGACAGGTTTCATCATGCCAGCATGATGAAAAGCTGCTTTGAATCCTGGAAAGATATTGTGTATTCTCATCTCTGTAGAAGACGAAAAGTGAGTGGTTTATTACCAAACAGTCGACGAGTTGCCAACATATAAAGAAGAAGAGGTAATGTAAAGCAAACCATAAAACACACTTGGATCGACATCGATAGACTTTAGTCACCTTTAGTAGGAAACCGCTCATTCACCTCCTTACGCCACCATTTAAGGTAGGTGGTAAGAACACTTTTTCGTCGAAAAGCGATTCACTCAAATATCTCCAAATGGCTTGTAGATGACTTAGCTCAGCCTGGGTCTGTAATCGCCTCTCTCCTTTGTAGTTTTAGCGTTTTTTACACCTCACCTCAGAAAACATGTTTCTAACCTCACACAATTACTGTCGCTGTAGTCTTCTTGGTGGTTTCTGAGAAATTGACTGAACTTGTGCTCGGTTGTTGGTTCAGCCGGATTATATCTTTGACTTTTTTTTTATTTTCTCATTATTATTTCATTCTTTTAATTAAAATTTTGCTTATATTTTCTTAATTTTAACATATTTTTTTGCCAAATATTTATTTCTCTCTCTAGATAGTAACACAAACCATATAATCAATGAATCAAAAATCCTTCTTAGAATTCTTTCAATCATAACATTATTTTATTTACCAAATTATTTGACTTAAATGCAAAACATTTTTAAATCAAATTTTTCATATGTTTTGTTCAATTTAATCCGTTCAATCTTCAAAGCATAATTATTTATAAATCATATATATATATTATAAGAGATTAGTAATTATTATAGATATGCAGCTATATTTTTATATGAATATGAAATCAATATATCGATTTATACAAATTGTTTTCTATTCTTGTAGATGTTATGAACTTGATTTTTCTGGAGTTTGGAGATATGAAAAACAAATGTTGAAGGAAACTTGGAGGTTTGATTCTAACTAGTATAGTAAAATAGAAAGCATCCATTTATATGAAAGAGTTAGGAAATTTCAAACGGATATATTAGAATTAGGAAAATATAAAAACTTTAGTCAATGAATTTCAGTTCATGTATTTGTTTGAGTCACATGTTTATTTTATCTAGAACAAATAATATGATAGTTTAGTTTGACTGAAATATATAGAAACTTAGATAACATAAATAGAATTGGGGTCTTAACATAAAAGTTTTATAAACTCTAGTATAGTTATATATATATATATATATACAGAATGTAAAACTTACAACAAGGACCCTTTAAATAGAATGGAAATACATATATATAATATTTGTGAAATACACATTAAACTATATCAATACCAGGCTATATACTTAACTATATAAAGCCAACTCCACAACTAAATTCAATAATCATCTTTACAACATTATCAGCAACTAATTAAAAAGTGAGCTCAACGAGATGGTTATTAAACTTTCTATTATCAAACTTTCTATTATTACGAGGGGGGTGATGTTAGTAGTTTAGTAATAACTAATAAGATTGGTGAAGTAGAAAATGGTGTTCTTAGAAATCATGTTTTGCAACTACTTTTTAGAACATTTTTAAAAGCATTTTAAAAAAAAATTAAATATAAAATTTTGTATACTCCAAACAACCGTAACCTTAAATTATAAGGTTTTGAATAGTGAATATAAGGTTTCTCTGTCTAAAAACCTATATTTGAGATTTTTTTTACTTTTTGAGTCTTTACACTTATGTCTTTTTAAATAATATTATGAACTTTTTATCATTTTAATCTTTATAATTTCATATCTCACATAAGTTTACATGTATTTTATAATTTAACTATCATATATAAAGTTAAAGTATTGAAATCTACTAAAATTTCTGTAAATTTGATTTAAAATTATAAAATTATCCAAAAGATTATCCATATAATTTGGACTTAATCGAAAGTCACTCTTAGTAAATTCATTGTATTATCCTTTTATGTTCAGATTGATTAAATTCATAAAAATGTTATTATAAATGATAATTAATTGTAAATTTTATATTTATTAATAAAAATTGTATGATTTTAACTAACCTAAATCAATAGTAATGAATAAAGTATAAATTATAAAAAAAATAAGGTTCAATATAAAGTTTTGCTTTTGAAAAGAAACACTTTTTGAGAAAGGGTTTTGCCAAATTTTAAAATAAAATGTTTTTGGAGATGCTCTTAATAATACAAAGTACAAACAGTTGCCAAATTTATTTTGTGACAAAATCATCATTTCAAAAAGTAAAAAATTACAAAAACAAAAAGCATTATATTCAGAATAATTCATTGTAACTAAGTCTTACAAACAATCATCGAAAATAGTAAAAAGGTCTTTCTCATGACAAAATAATCATAACTCAAAATAAAATGCTCGAGAAAAATAGAACATGCCTCATACATTACTTATGCTAATCAACGAGTAATGTATTGAATTTCAGCTCGTTCTTTCAGCCACTCTAGCACTTTTGCTCCTTCCAAAATCTCTTGTACCTAAACCACCAATTCAACAAGAACCTCTCTCTCTTTCAGTTATCTTATATTAGTTCAAATGATATGATAATACTTAGATTCAAGAGAGTACTAACCTGATCTTTCACACGTTCCTCATCGTACTCTTGTTTATGTTTCTTGAATTCTGTGATCGAGTTCTCCACTTCTTTAACTAGTTCATCTGTTGAGAACTGCATTCAAGTTTTTCGACAATTTTTTGTTACTCTTTTGATGTGTTCCTCTTAATGAGCGAACAAGAGTATAAGCATATAAAAGTTACCTCTAAGTTTTCGCGCTTGAAGATATCTCCAACAGCCAGATTCTGCTTGATAATGTTAGTAATGCTCTCTCTTTGAGTTTCTAGAAACTCATTCACTGCTTTTTGACTTGAAAGAGAAGCCAATTGTTCTTCGTTGAGCTTCATGTTTCCCTATAGCACCATGTCATTGGACAGTAAGAATCTGAGTGACAGTGAAAAAAAAAGAGAGGAAGGGATAGAGATCAACAAGAGTCATCAGAAATGCTTGCCTGAATCTCAAGAAGCCTAGCTCCATAAAACTGTCTTCCTTGTTCCTCAAATAAAGATTGAGGGATCTCTACTTCAACCATCTACACAAAACAACAAAGAAGAAGCAAAGGACAATGTTTTCAATCACACAGATCAACAATGTTACTGCTTCAAAAAGCTTTATGAAATGAAAATGAATCTGACCTTTCGTATCTGTTCAAGGATGGCGTTGTCTGTTGCTTGCTCCTTGGCTTCCTGCTCCATCTCTTGGCATCTTTTAGTCAGAGTTTCTTCAACCTGTTCACCTTTTTCATTAGAGAACTACAATGAGAGAAGACAACTCTTTCTGTAACACTTGTTGACTTCATTACCTCCTTCAAAGTGGTGCATCCAGGGAGCAACTTATCAGCAAGTGAATCATCTAACGTTGGCAAATCTCGGTAGAATAGTTCCTTACAATCAACCTGAAGTAAACAGACAAAGGTTTAGCTTATCCACGTATGATCTCTTTCATGGTCTTGTATATATGCAGAAGAACTCACAGTGAACTGAGCACGTTGGCCACGGAGGTTCTCTTGCTTCCATGATTCAGGAAACACAAGCGAGAATGACTTTGATTCGCCAGCTTGAATACCTAAGATTGAATCAAGGAACCCAGGAAGCAATCTGTTCCCTTCTTCTGTGTCAAAATGAAAACCTGCACACATCCATAATCACACCTCCTCTCAGTATTAATTTGCAAAACGGGAAAGATGGTTTCAATGAAGTAAAAGATATGGACTCTGTTGAACCTTTGCTTTCAGCATCTGGAATGGCTTCACCCGTTGCCCCGTCCTCATCTATGGTTGTAGCAGATATGTCAATGACTGCAAGATCTCCCACCTGCACGGATTGACGACACAATGAGTGAGATTTTGTAGCAACCGTATCATATTCGCAGTGTTAACTATGAACTAACAAGGACATGTGACTTTATGCATTCAGTTACCTTTAACCCTCGTTCAGTGACAATCTTCAATGCACCAAGGGACTTGTACTTCTGTCTAAGCTGTCTTTCACAAGCTTTCTTAGCGTCTATCTCATCGCCTAATTCAACAACGACCTTCATATCTTTATACCCATTCTCAGGATTCCATTTCAGCTCAGGCACCACATCAACAACCACCTCGTAACTGAGAGGAACAAGAGACAAATCAGAATGTAAAGTTTAGTTAGGCAGCAGCATTTGCTACACTGTGGGTTTCAGATTATCTGCATACCTAAGAGTCTTGAGCTGAGAATAAGCCTTCTCCATCTCCGGAAAGCTGCTTAGAATCTGTATCGAGTCTTTTAAAGCCTTTCCAGTCACCTAATACAGAAGCCACAAAATCAAAACATCAGAAGGAAACTACACATAAATCGAACTTAAGGAAATGAAAGTTACTTACCGACTCCATGGCGTGAGGAAGTGTTCTTTTCAGAATAGATTCAACAGTAGCTTGCAAAACGTATTGCCTCCCAACAAAACCAACAATGATATTCTCTGGAACTCTCTTTCCAGGACGGAACCCAGGAACCTAGTTTGATTGATTCATAACAAACAACCATTTCATTACACAATGGAACTGGTTTTTTTAAGTTCATTGTCTTGATTCAGACATGATTTACCTTTGCCATTTTCATGAACTCTGTTAGGACTCTTTGGTAACAATCTTCACAGACAACTGCTGGAACTTCCACACTCAGTTTCACCTAACATTACATCCAAATCCCAAAGCTCAGACCAAACTACTCAATGACACACACAAATGTTCCGACATATAGACAAAAGTTTCACTCACACTTGAATTCGGCGCTTTGGTCTCCTTGACTTGAAGCTCAGCGGGGAGCTTGTCTTCCTTTACGCTTGGTTCAACCGCCGGAGGGGCCTTGGTCGAAGCAGCTGATCGCCGGACTCCTCCACCGCCGCCAATTTTCTTGGCGGCGCAGGATAGCTCCAAGGGCTTGATTGGTTTCTTCAAAAGCCTGCCGTTGAATCTTAGCACAGAGCAACCATCACGAGAGAGGAACGAGCTATCGGATTGAAAGAGACGACGAGAGCCAAGACGACATGAATTAAAAGGATTAATCGTCGTCGTCGAGCTGATAACGCAAAGCTTCATTCTCGCTGACTCTATTATCTCTCTGTGGGATTGAAGAAAGAGCTGAGCTGAGAGCTTTTTTGAAGTGCCACTTACTACTTCTTGAAGATAAAGCTGCGTTAATTTACATCTATATCCTTTAAACAGAGGCCACTATGAAACGCTGCGTTTTATCTACATCCCTTTTCTCTCTTTTTGGCTTTACGTTTGGCTTACACATAGGCTTACATATTTCCCTTTTTCTGAATTTATTTTGAAACGATTCCGTTTAGGGTTGTTGTTTCTACCGAAGGTGAAGATCTAACGACCGTTTAAAGTTATTTTGCATTCTCTTTGAATCATGTTTTTGAGTAGGCATGGGCATTCGGGGTCCCAATCGGATTTCGGTTTTATCCAATCGGGTTTCAGTTTTTTTGGGTTTATCAAAATCAGCCTCATTCGGATTATATGAAAGTTTGGTTCGGGATCGGTTCGGATTCTATCGGGTTCGGGTCGGAGTTAGTAAATCTTCAAAGAACCGGTATAACCCATTATACTTCCGGGTTCGGGTCCCAATCGGTTTTTCGGTTTAAAAATACATGATTCTGTACCTTTTTGTGACCAAAACATAAATGAAATCGGTTTTTCGAATTTAAAATACATGATTTATATGTATTTTAGTAGCCAAAAACATAAGTAAACTCGATTCAAAAATAAGAAAATAACATCAAAGTGATCATTCAAAATCAAATGAAAGATAAATATAGTTATTTCTAGAAAAAAACTCAAATAAATGAAAGCATAAAACAAAAACTAAGTTCTCATGAAATGATAAACATTATTTAATGACAACAAAAACCAAAACTCTAAAAACAGCTTATATAATAGATAATTATTTTATAAGTTCAATAATATCTTGAAGTATTTTTTGAATACATATTAGGATTAAGATCATATTTTAATAGAAGTTTTTTTGTGATTTTAAATGTTTCGGGTTCTATCGGATATCCATTTAAGTTCGGATTCGGTTCGGATAATATCCATAACCCAATATACCAAAAAACAAGATCCATTCGGTATCTATATCAGGTTCGGATCAGTTCGGATTTATTTTTATCGGATCGGGTTCGGTTCGGATTTTCGGATTCAGTTTATTTGCCCAGCCCTATTTTTGAGAAACACGAGTATCTTCCATAAGGTGCATCGTTGGACTCGTCAGCAGTACCATTTGATTCAATGTTGGTACTTCCCTTTCAAAACAGTAATGGACTCATTTCCTATTAGCAATATCCCTCTCTGTCGTTTCAATCTCAATGTTCAAGGCTAATGCTGACCCTTAATTTCAGTAGCAGCACTACGTACGACCACATCTCAGTCTTGTTCTTCCAACGATGCCCTACGCCCCTGCTTGGAATCGACTATGCAATTCCCCTCAGTGAACATCCTGTTGTATAATAGGCCAAAAATTCTCATCCAAGAAACAGAGAAAGTCAACCTTGGTAAACCATCTCTCAGACCAAGCACTTTCAACAAGTCATATACTCTTATTTGGTGTCTTTTCCAAGAAAGGTGATTACAATGTTAAATCTGGTTACCATCTTCAAAGACAGCTCCCGCAACAACAGCCTCAAAATCCTTCATCTGAAGAAATGAAAAATTGTTGTGTGAGGCTGTGGAAGACTAATCTACCACAGAAGATCAAAACCTTTTGACGGTGAGCTTTGCATGATGGGAAAGAGGAATGCAAGTAGATCCAAATTGTCAAACATGTCGGGAAATGGAAGAAACAGTTGGTCATATACACTGTTTCAATGCAAGGTCTCAAAATAAATTTGGTCTATGGTGTTGTCCAGTTTTCAGACGCATCGGATAGAACAAACAAGTTTCCTCCAAAATGTTGATATGCGCCTGACTCATACAAATGAAGACAATAGAAATCTTTTTGAATAGGCTGATTTTTGAACAGCAAAGAGAGCACACAATCCAAGTTATCCTATCCACTCTGCATTGAGAGATTCCATTCAATGGAAGGAGGCTACCGACCAGGATACATAAGGTCCAGGTTCACCTTTCATATAACCAATCATACAATGCTGCCGTAAGCCATGGAGGAATAGGATGTTCCTTCTACAGTAAAAAAGGTATCCAACAAATTCGAGGATTCTCAATGATCATCAAACTGTAAGAATTCTTCACTAGAGGCGGAAGCAACAACGTTGTTCATGGCTGTCTAGCAAGTGAAAAGATTAAGATATAAACATGTGACATTATGAGTGATTGCAGAAACCTAATTGATGAGTTATATCAGCACCAAGCTGAACAAACCACACAGTGTGTACAATCAGAAGCTAACTCTTACAATCATAAAAGAAATGTCCAAACCAATGGGTTAACTGTTAAAATATGTATCTCGTAGTTTGCTTTCCTCTGGTTGATTTAATGGCAAAGTTTGAATAGAGCAAGTGATAACTTGGTGTTCTTAACAAGAAAAAATGTTGCCATCGCAAACCTCCATATCTTGGAGAACACAAACACAAATAGCTCCACCAGACAAAAAAAAAACAAGAAATGATAATAGTGTGTATCTCTCTCTCTCTCTCTACTCGAACGTGTCATCATCGTCATCAGGGAGTGGCTGACTTGCTGCGGCTGCGAGCTCCGCCTCATGCCTACAAATTATATTAAAAGTCTCTTAGTAAACAAGACACCCAGCAGAAAAAAGCTCAGCAATGTAATAAGATAAAAGTGAGGTTTAGAAAAAGCTTACTGCTGCTGAGCAGCCATGTCAATCTGTACTTCTGGGGGAGCAAGGGCAGGTGATTCCACAAAGTGGAGGTTAGGGTCCCTGAAACATTAAAGAATCCAACTCTTTATCCATCTTTTTAGTTTATATATCCCACGAAAGTATTAACTCAGGGTCAAAAACTGTGTTATTTACCCGGCGAGTTTCCTAGCAAGGTACAAGAACGGCTTCTCGAAGTTGTAGTTGCTCTTGGCAGATATCTCGTAATACTGGAGATTCTTCTTCCTGTGGAATGTCACCTGCTTCGCCTTCACTTGCCTGTTCTTCACATCAACTTTGTTCCCGCAGAGTACAATCGGGATGTTTTCACAGACCCTGCAACCAAATAAAATTGAAGACATCGCATTTCCGTTTGGCAATTTGTCACATACACAACAAAAGTCTAGCTTCTGTGTGTGTTCATACCTGCAAAGATCACGGTGCCATGTTGGAACATTCTTGTATGTCAGACGTGCTGTGACATCAAACATGATAACGGCACATTGTCCATGGATGCTGCAACAAAACAAAAACACATTTTTGTATCATGGCCAAGCAGTCTAATATGATGAGGTAGCAAACAAACCAATTGCAACAGAAAAACTAAATAAACTAGTATCATAATAGCTTCTAATTTTGCCATTCACAATCAATCAATGCGATAATGCAGTATCTGATCAAGCTACACATCATAAACAAGCTACCAACACCAGAAGATTCTTGACTATTGATACATATCAGAAGGGATTAAGAAATCTACTTACTAGTATCCATCCCTTAGACCACCAAACTTCTCCTGTCCAGCAGTATCCCAACAGTAGAACCGGATCTTGCCACAGTTAGTGAAGAAATCTAAAGGGTGAACCTCAACACCAATAGTGGCTGCAATCGCAAAAACAAGAAAGAACCAGAATTGCTGTATCTCGTGAATAAAATAAGGTTACTATGCTTCCTATTAAGAAAGCAAACCATAAAGTCCGGCGCAAGAAGTACTTACGTTCATACTTCTTCTCAAACTCTCCAGTAAGATGTCTCTTCACAAACGTTGTTTTACCTGTGCAAATAAATCACACGGGTTAACAACAGAGACATATGCATGGCACTATCGAGAACAAACTCTCGTAAGTGAACTGCAGGAGCAAGATGTATGTAGGCGTAGCTAAGTAACAAAAATCAAGCTCCAAGAGACAAACTATGTACAAGTAGAAAGCTCTAAACTCAAGTTTTCAATCGATATTGAGCTGCAAGATCAACACTACTAATCGAGATTAGCAAGTAACAAATAGGCAACATCAAAGAATCAAAGTAGAGACTCATGTAACTTGATGGATGCATCGATATCACATACTAAGGCATGGCTAAGTAACAAAAATCAAGCTCTGAGAGACAAACTAGCAGACTCTAAAATTCAGTTTCTAAACGCAATTGAGATGCGATACTAATCAAGACTATACGTAACCAAAGAGATAAAATCGAATTGGAGACTCATCAAGAGCTTGAGGAATCGCCTCTCTGAAAATTGAGCTAATCGAAGGATGATACCTGTGCCTCCATCACCAACGATGACGAGCTTGAAGCTGGGGTAGTCGACGGTTTGCTGGTTCGGTAAAGCCTGAGAAATACATTAAAACGATGGAAAATCAATTAGATCACGCGAGATTTAAACTCCTAAAATATCAGAATAGGAAGCGATAAGCAAAAGCATAGGTCTATACAGAGAGATACGTACCATCAGCGACGGAGATCGAGAAGAAGCGAGTCGAAGAGTTTATGAGAACAAGACGGCTAGAGAGAGAGAGAGAGAGAAGGGGGGGGGGGAGAGGGTTTTTGAGCAGTGTTGTTATCAAGAATTGGATCATCACCATTCACCCCGATCCAGGCCCAAATAATCTTCCTGATCCATATCCACTGCCTCGGCCTTATTGTTTTTGCTTGAGATGGATCCGGGTGATGATCATTCGGGTAAGTTATGGAACGTCTCTTAGCGTTTTTATTTAAAAGTTAAGGGATTTTACGCTAAGGGACTTCAATTAAGAGACGGGGATAATGATGCTCTTAGGAAAGTGGGAGTAAGTCCTAAAGTGTGAGGAGCAAAAAATAAAAACATGAATTTGTTTTATTTTATTTTGACATTGATTTTTTATTTATGGATTTATTTTATTTTGACATTACGAAATTGTCAAAATACTTTATGCATATCTCAGAAATTCAAAAATTTTAAGGACAATTTGATTTGTTTTTTTTATTGGAGAGGAATTAGTCTTTCGGTGTGTGTTTTGGTAAAATGTTAGTAAATAAAATTTTAATGTTAAACCAACTATGCTACTAAACCTTGTCTTTTTTGTTGTTTCCAAAGAGTTGAGTTTTTCTCTTAGGCTAGGGTTTAATTTTAATTTTTGTTTTAGTTTCCTGATTAACTAGTGACCTAATATTGCGTCTTTTTTTAATAGTATTGCGTCTTTGATTATTATTAGTCTATCTCTGTCAGATTTCTTCTTAGTGCAAGAACCAACAGGATCTCCATGGTTATGAAGTGTAGAGCATGAAGACTGGAAAACATTTGCCTCCTACTCGGATGTAAACATTTCTCCTTCGTTTAATTTTGAGATTACATAAGAATCACATACTGATATAATATTAACTAGATCTTAACTCACCCGATTGGGCGAGTCTTTATTTCTATGATATGTATACATTTTGAAAAAGAAAAGTTAATGAACGAAATTTATACTACTTTAGAGCAAGATGAGATATTATTTTATATTTAATATGTATAATTTTTATGATATGTATACATTATAGTAATTTGAGTATCAAGATGAGATATTAAATATTAGTTGCATATTTAGAATTAATTTATGTGCAGCGGATATTTTTTGTTATTAAGTGATATGTTTAATCTAAAATAAATGTAAATATTAATTCAGTAATTTAATGAGATAGGTATCCTTGTTTCCAAAAAGAATTTAATGAGATGAGTATCATTGTTTCCAAACTAAATTTTTAATATAATACTAACATTATTTCCAAACAATTCCAAAGTGTACTTTAATTTTAATAAGATAGATGAACATATACACAATTTCTTTTCTTTTCTTTTTTCATATACACGGTTTCTTTTTTATTATTAGTTTGATCTTCAACTCATAAGTGTTTATGATGTATGAACTCTTTTTTTTTAATCAACATGATGTGTGAACTCATATTCTCAGTAAGACACCTATCATGAATATGTTTTACCAAAAAAAAAAAATAAAAAAAATAAAAAAAATAAAAAAAATATCATGAATATGTCTGTTTGAGAAGTTCATCCTGGAGTTTCCGTTGGTCCCGCTAAAATGGTCGTCTTCTTTTTTTGTTCTTTCAAAACGGTTGATCAGGAGTTATATCATCTTTCTTCCCTTGCACACTCAATAACTACAAATTTCAATTTGCATGAAAGTTATCGATGATCGAAATACAAGTCAAGTCTTCTCATAGTTTGGTCGTTCATTGAGCATAATTGCACGGATGCAATTTGCGACAATCTTTACAATAAAATACAACAGACACGCCATACAAAATTGACAATAACAAAATTAAACAGTAATTATACCAAAAGGATCTTACACCAAAAAACTTAAAATCCGTACTCAAATGATTGATCTTGCAATGTCTTTTAGCCGGTGTATCTTTCTTTATTTGTGGATGTGATGTCATTGTATATATCACTTAATTATCCAGAATTAAGAAATGTAGGCAGTAATCTTAGTATATTGAATAACAATACGTAAGATGAACCATATGTACATTGATCCAACGAGCACATATTCGAGACTTGAGGGTTAGAGAATTAGTTTAATGCTAATTTGGCTTTTTATCGCGATTAGTTAAATGGCACGCAACTCTAAGAAATTTGATGTAATGTATAAACATCATAAAGATTCAAGACAAGAAAAAATTACTGAGACTACATTATACGACGAAACCAACCAAATATACGATACAACGATAAGAAATCTACGAAATAAATAAAATCATATAATCTCAAGTGACTAAACAATATATAAAATAAATAACGAGAAAATGCTACTGAATTAATCTTCCGGATCCTCCTCAATTTCCATATCAGTGCCCTGTTGGAAATTCACATTTCCCGTACTCTACAAACACGAAAAGCAAGAACAAAACAAATTAATTTAAATTATATTCTGTTTGTACGTCACAATGTAACCATACTTGTATTATTGTATATACCTAAAATATAATAGTGGAAAATGTATCAAAAATAGCATATGTTGTTGAACGATCCCAACCTCCATTACTATCATCTAACCATCATCCAACTACCTTACCCATTTCTTCACGAATTTCAGGAAAAATGTAGTATTAAAGTTCAGATAAAAGCAGAAGTGTGAAAAATATATATACGTAAACCTAAGTATTGATTACGAGAAAATTAAGTATTAATTAATGATAATTTTCTAGAGAAAAGGATAGAGTACGTACTAGGAGGCTGCGAGACCACGTACGCTGCACCACCAAAATCGCACGTGCCAACACCACGCGCGTTCTTCTGATAGTAACTGTTGAACGCATAAGAAGCGTGTGCCTCTAACGATTCAGGATCGTAACACGCGGCACCCTTTTGAATCGGACGGCAATCAGCGCCTCCCTCGCCGCAAGCGTAGTCGAGACCTTCCTGAAGCTTCTCCTTCGACGTTTTTCCATTCGCCACACACCACGTCTGTCCCACGTGCGACGACGGCGACTTAACCGGGACATTCTCTTTGCTATCGTCAACCGGTGCTGACTTAGCGGAGGAGAACGGAACGTCGTACACTTTGTTCTCGTTGGGGTAAAACAGCCCGTAGTTTCTCTCAGACGTGGGCCCCGTTTTCTGGTTCTCGTTGAACAGAGCGAACAGATAGACGTCGAGCGGCTCCTTAGGCTTTAACGGCGTTCCGTTTCCCGTCAACACTCTCTTCACTAACCCGCCGTTATACGCAGCGGCGTTAGCAGAACCGGCGCCGATCTCGTTCTCGTCTCCGGCGGAAGGCCATCCCGTCTCCGTCACCACGACCTTGACGTCGTTGAATCCCACGGCGGACATAGCCGCGAAGACGGCGTCGATCTGAGCGTCTAATAGATTCTCGTACTTCAAACCGTTACCGGAATCCACATTCCCGGCGTTCTCTTTGAACAACGCGTACTCCAGCGAGATCTTATCGGCGTTAGCCGCGTAGGCGAAGAAGGGATACGCATTCACCATGAGATGCGACGACGTTTTGCGGAGAAAATCAAGCATCGGTTTAATCACCGGTTCGATTAAATCCGGTTTAAACGAACCGGCCGAGGGAGGATACGAATTCGCCAGCGCGCTTAGAGCGAGGGGCGACGAGATCTTGATCGATCCGTCGAGGTTGAACTTAGCGAGAGAGCTCTGAACATTCTTCATCGCCGCGACGAGATACTTCGTCGTGTTCGCAGGATCGACGAACACTTCGTTCCCGACGGCGATCGCTTCGATATCGGTCGCCGGTGTGTATTTCTTTACGTTGTTCTGGACCCAGGCGTCGGTGTAGCTCTGGTCCGCCGCGGCGGCGGAGAGGTTCTCGTTCGGGAGAGAGACGACGACTTTGATGCCGGAGTTCGCAAGCGCGGTTAGTACGGATGATTCAGTGTCGTAGAGCTTGACGCGGTTGATCCCTTGGGATTTGAGAAGCTCGACGACCTTCTCCGGCGCCGGGAGATTGTTCGCGATCCGGCCGTAGTTTACTCCGATCATTCCAGAATCTGTAAAGAAACAGAGATGAACATTAAACCAGAACTAAACCGACATTTACAATTCTGTTAACCACTGGTTTAGTTTAATAACAAACGAAGATAGAGTCAGTCAGAATCCAACAAGTGGAATTCTAAAAATTCATAGATACATTCGTAAAGAGAGATGATGATGGAGATTTTACCTGCATGTGTGAAGGGAATGACTGAGAATGATGAGAGCATTAGCAGAGATAGAACAAAGAGAGCCATTGTTGCAGAGATTGAGAAATGTGTTTTGTTTTGGGATGAGCTAGAGCTGCTGTTTATATAGTGGATGAGGAGAGGATAGATGGAGGGAGTGGGTGGGTGGGACCCCACGTGAGATATTGGGGACGGTCTTTTTGTTTTTACTAACTGTTTCGATTTTGGTATTTTCAACTCGTTTAATCAATGACGTGTGCAAGTAAATTTTGAGAGACCGTTTCAATAGGAGCTGTTTCAAATGCAGTCAGATGGTGGCCTTGGTGGGTACGTGCCAAAATTTGCATTATATTTTTAGATTTTCTAATAAAAATATATCATCATGCAACTGTGTATACTTAACGTTCAGTACGATTAAAGAAATGAATTGTAATGTCTCTTTAGTCACGTTATTAGATCGCATAGTCTGACAAAACAAAACAAAATATCACTAGTTTATTTGTATTTTACTATTTTATAAAATAATTTTGAATTTAATAGTGATATGACTGCATCGGCGTTAAGGGAAAATTCTTACAACCGTTGAGCTATGCGTAACTCACAGTCAATATGTTCACTAATTATTTGGTCACTGGGGCAAAATAACTCGTTGAAAACAGCTAATATATCCGTTAAAGTTAAAATTCATATAGGCGACGAAACTGGTCGGATGATTATGGGTGATGTGACCCATTTAAGTTATCATCAACCTACTATTATAATGGTCGGATGATTTTAGCTTGGTAAAATTTAACGTTTGTTGTTGGAATATCGACCCTTATCAGTTCATGATGTTAATTGTTAAAGAACACTTAATCTCCTCGTGAAATGAATAATATATTAAAATGGGGCCATGTCCATGGTAACATTGTTCTGTCTCCTAAATTTAAACGTTTAGCTCTGATTTCTAACGTCTCCTTTTAAAAATACCAATTGTTTCTGCCCTTTTTGTCCCATTTGGATGTGTATTATATCGATAAACGGTTTGATGTAATTCAATGATCGAGGGGTGCTGTTCGAATTTGAATGACATGTATAAATGATTAATAGTGCTTTTGTTTATTTACAAGTTCGATATTGAATAACGTGTAACATTTTTGTCTTGTTCATATTCAATTCTAACAAGTAAATCAGATTTAGCAACTTGGCCTAATGAACGCGTTTAGATGTGTCATATGTGGCAAAAATTATGAACCCTGTAGGTTAGCTAATCAAGCACCTCGGGTTTTTTTTTCAAAGAAAAATTGTATAATAATGAATCAAGCTTAATGGTCCAGATATTTGGTGTCCGTCCAAGGAAAATACGATATTTGTAGTTTAGTTGTACTATACAAGTTGAACACTACTGCTAGCTATTAAATTTTCTGATGTAATTACTAATTGAAAAATAAATAAATTAGTTACTACGTCGTGAAATATGCATTTAAGTTTTTGAATAATTTTCATACGGAATTTTATTACCTGTCTACTAACAAACTACATATAGTACATCCGATTTTAAATTATTTATTTTACATTGTAATATACTATCATATTCTATGAGTAATATACATTCATTCTTTGTAGTTAATTTTTTTTAAAAAAAAATTGAGAAAGGGCTGTTTAACAATGTTTCTTATTTATGAATAATTTGCATGTCACTAACGATTCAAAGGAACGTAGTCCAGAGGCTGGTTCAATTCTATGCACATATCATATGCTCCATACCAATGTACATATGGCTGCTATAACAATTCGAAACTAGGTTGAGTTGAGATCAGTCAGAGAAAATATTAGCTTGAGTTTCGGTTTTTGAGTTCTAATTAAAAAACAGTTACACATCCACATATATGTAGTACTTCTAATGATTATATGTCTTACTTTGTATGCTGGTTTAGATATACCGATATATATACATAACAATATAACATTTTTGGATTATGAAAGTTAAGTTTACAATTCTATATATGTTTGTGGGGTTTATCGACATCGTACGTTATCTTTCGCCCAGGCTCAGAGTCGGTAAGCTCTGGTTCACACGGAAACGAAAACTTAAACACGATGTTACATGAAAACATTATGTTATACAATGAGGTGTCGCTTTCATATTGACTTGCGTCTACCTATTACCGCCATATTCCAAATATGAACGTAAATAAAAGTCTAATATGAATACAAATATGCATATATATAATATAATCATATTTTCTTATCAGCCAAGAAATAGAATTCAACGTGTTAGGTCGCTTGAATGATGTCTGTCCACCAAGTTGAGTTTTAGATAGGAATGTTAGCTGCTTGTCCTTGATGTTTACGATAGGACAAAAAAAACTGCTATATAAAAATGTCGATGTCTATTATAGTAGTGTCTGATCGCAAATTGTAATCGTCACGAAATCATAGACTAAATAACCATTTACACACTACGGTGTACATAATTTTAGAACACTATTTAAATATCACACGTCCATTGTGCTGGTCTTTATGATACTGGATTGGAAGGAGATGAATACAATCTTTAACACAATAACGAAACTTAATCTTAACTCTTAAGCTTCATCATTACATCTAGAGTGTTAATTGCATATAAGAAAGCCATTTCCACTTGATTAAATTCATACACAGAAAAAAATCTGTAACCGGTGTGCAGATACACTTGTTAGGAATGTTGTTATATCATTATTTTCATGAAGTTTGCTCATTGTTGTCTAAACTTAATTTCTTCAACATTTTGCAAATTTTGATAAGATTATTTTTTTCAAAAATGGATTTTGACAATTGTCTTTAGAGAAAGCATGTTTCAACCGGAAAAACATTTACACGCCATGCAATGTTTGTTTGTATATGTCGATGCTACTTGTAATCGCCATACAATTAAATGTTGTTCGTTTCCCTATTGCAAATTTGCAATGCGTTTTGATAACTGCGACTAGTCACAAATTGTAGAAAACTCTAACATTAATTTGCTACTAGTTTTTTCAGCAAAATTAATTAACGTTTTTGCGATTAATCACTACGACCAGGTGCACAGGAACAAAACTAATTATAGGCTTGAGACTTGTGAGTTGTGACTAAAGTCGCCTGTTGTAGATTGCAGTTGCATATCTGCAGGATAAAAATAAGCAGGGCCTGTTGGTTTTTACAAATTTATTGTTCAAGGCAAGTTGTTTCACGCTGACTAGAAGAGTAACTAGCCCACATGTAAGCCCATTATTATGAATGCTATTGATGACAAACGACTGCGTTTCGAGTTACGAATTAGACAACTCCCAACCGTCAGATGTTACAAGATCAATGATTATAAACTGTTCGATAGAGGAAACAAGAATCAGATGCGACCAAGAAGTGGTTTCAGTCTTTTATTATTATTCTCGGAGTCTAGACATTCTGCAATCGCGAGAATCTCTGTAAGGACTCCTTCCTTCTCACCGATCTGAGTTTATTGTTTCAGTCGCCGACCGACCGGAGAATCTGATAAAAGGAAGATGTCTGGTACTACTCAGGAAGAGGACAAGAAGCCCGGAGACCAAGGACCATCCGCTCACATCAATCTCAAAGTCAAGGGCCAGGTTCTTTCACTTTGTCCTCTTTTTTTTTCGTCTGTTAACTTCGATTGTTTTCTAGGGTTTTGAGTTTATTTGAAAATTCAGTGTTGTAGAAGTAGAATCGGGCTCTATATCAGTAACAAATTGAGAATTTTCACAGGCATATATGTCTTAAAGGAATCTTTCTAAAAAGTTTCTTAAAACAGAATTATTACATTGATTGATCAAGTTGTAAGCTTGTAGTTCTTTGTGGCTTGTGTATGAGTTCTCTGAGATTGTGATTATATATGTTCATAAATCATTGGAATGCTGTGTTTATGCAAATTAAAGTCATGAAATCCTCATGCATTCATCTTTTGGTGATACGCAGGATGGAAATGAAGTCTTCTTTAGGATCAAGAGGGCCACTCAGCTGAAGAAGCTGATGACTGCTTACTGTGACCGTCAGTCTGTGGATTTCAACTCAATCGCTTTCTTGTTCGATGGCCGTCGTCTCCGTGGTGAACAGACTCCTGATGAGGTCAGATCACTCACTCTCTAGCTTTTATCACGTCCCCTTTTCTGAGTTGTTACACTTCCTAAAACGTAAAATCTCTATTATTACAGCTTGATATGGAAGAGGGAGATGAGATCGATGCAATGCTCCATCAGACCGGTGGTGTTGCTAATGCCATGGATATGTTCTGCTTCTAGTGGTCTTTTACGGTGTTTCAATAAGAGGGTCTGTCATATAACATTTATGAACCGTTATCAATAAGGCGGGGTGATGTTATTGTTGGATCATTAATATCTAATGGGCTTTGTTTAATGAGGCGGTAGCTTTAAACTATAAAAGCTACTTTAACCGTGTTTGGTGTTGTTCAAAAAAAAAAAACCGTGTTTGGTAATTGATAAAACTTGTTCCCCACGTCTGCTTGACACCCAAGGTTCTCTTAACTTTATAAAACCCTAGCTTTTCGTTTTTCAAGCTTCTACCGTGATATATCAACAATAATGGCTCTATCTTCTTCTTACTACTCTTCTTCATGGTCGGACTTACTCCCGGAGCTTATGGACACTGTGTTCCACAGCCTAAACGATGCGAGAGACATCCTTAGCTGTGCCACCGTCTGTTCTTCCTGGAGATATTCTTCTTCCGCCGTGTACAGTCGCAAGTTTGTTCCTTTACTCTTTGTTTCCCATCCCTCTTTTGCCGATGAAAAAACTCATCACTTTAGGGTTTTGTCTCGGGATAATTTAGTTTTTTCAGGTAACGATCAGAGATGGATTTGCGGAAGCACAGGAGGGTATTTGTTAACCGTCAATGTTTCTTTCCAGTTCGAGGTAAGTTTACAGAACCTATTTACTAACACCGTTGTTTCTCTGCCACCGTTGATATCTTTTGAGGATGTTCAGCGGTTGCTTCAGTTCCAAGCTATCTCTCCGCACTCTGGTGCCCTAACCCTAATAAAGGAGTTTGTGAAGAAAGCAGTCTCTTCAAAAAGTTTATTAGACTCTGACTGGCTTGTGCTCATAATATACAGCACCGATGGAGGAAAACTAGCTTTCTGCAGACGCGGTGATAAACAATGGACGGGGTTAGAGTCTGATCACATTGATGACATTGTGTTCTGTAATGGTGTCTTCTTAGCCATGGACAGAACTGGAGTGATATATGAGTGCGATCTTAACCCTAACGATCCAAAGGCTATTCCTTTATGCAGTGCCTCACCGTTTCGGTACGACCCTTGTAAGAAGTACTTTGCAGAGTCGGATCACGGCAAACTGTGGGTTGTTTTGCAGAAGCTAGACGTTAGCGACGATTTTGATTTCGCAACGTATTTCGAGATCTATGAGTTCAACTCAGATACGAAAGAGTGGACTACGGTGAGAAGCTTGAGAGGAAAAGCTTTGTTCTTGAGCCCTCAAGGCAGATGTGCAGCGGTTTTAGCAGGTGAAGCCGGATCAGGAGGGTTCATCAAAGACAATTCCATTTACTTCATCGATGGGACTCCAAGCCTCGGGCCATTGAACCTGAGCGTTTTTGAATGGGAGAGTAGGCAAATCAAGAAGCTTCACCAGTCAAGGTTTTGTAATCTTATGTTTTGGGTCACACCTGCAGATGTTCTTCAAAGATGAACACATCTCTTAGGGTTTATAGTTTTCGTAATCACGTACTAAAGGTTTTGCATCTTTGTTCCAGTTTTGATTTTTGGTGTACATTAACATTTGTAAGAGTTATTTTGTGACAAAAAAATAAAGTTATGCAACTTTTTTTCTCAATTATTTTTTGCTCAATTTATTGAAATGTAGGTTGTCTAATCAACTGATGGCAACCAATTCATGAGCAAATCTATTTGTCAAAACTTAGTTACCACTTAACATTCTTACTAACCGATCTAGGACTGAAATAGAACCACGTCTCTGCCTCCTAAATGTTGAAAAGACAGAAAGTAACTAAACCAATGGGTTTGAGATTTAACAGAATGAGACCAGACATAGACAAGGATCCGGTGTACACATCATAACAATAAGAGGGTACCAAATCCACCAATAACAACACATCTTATTATTGGGTCTAGACTACTTATGACTTCCGTCACACCTTACGGGAGTCATTACAAATGCAAGTGGATCTTAAAACAAAGTGACATGGTTGAAGAAGAGCATCACCATCTTCTTGAAAAAACTCAAGACATGTTGGACGAGCCTGTTGCAGGGATTGAATGACTGACAACAAGCGGCGGACGGAGAGCTTTGTGGTTAGCTTCAGCTTCTTTGCGAGCTTTGTACATCTCCTCTGTTTCAACAACAACCATCCTTTTAACCTGCAAAAGAAGATGGTATCAACACATTTTGAAGTCAATATCATGCTTGAGAGAGGAGACTAGACCAAAAAAAAAGAAGATAAGGGAACCTGTTGGATCATTCCTCTGATTGAAGAAGTGTTGGAGTGCAAAACAGTGCGGTGGCATCTCCGGAGTCCCATCGCCTCGAGGGTGCGCCTGTGAAGCTTTCTGGTCCCAGGGAGACCTCTCACTAAGGTTATGTACAAGCTCTGGCTCCATTCAATTGGCACTTTAGCTTTGAATGCTCTAAAACCACTCATCCTTAGTTTCTTGTAACTACGAATCTCTGTAACCATGAGAAATCATCACAACACACACACAAAATAACAACGTAGAGATACTAAAGATTACATCACACAAACAAAAGATCCAAACTTGTACAGAATCAAGCAATCTGCTTCAAATTTTTGAAAAAATATTGAATCGAACTAGTCAGAAGAGAAAACTAGAGTCTCGTGTGCTAGATGAATCTCATAGATGGATCAGAAACATAATTAGGAATTAAAACCTTATCAGATCGATCACCTCAAGAGTTGGATCAAATGAGATATGATAAAGAGGCAATCAGATTTGAATCGTGAACATAGAGGATAGTTACCTGGAAGAAATGGATGCGAGAAGTCCGGTGGAACAAATTGTCGACGGCGAACAATCGTTGAGCTTCGCGAGTTTTCGGCCGAGGGTTTTAGCAGCACAGTCGTGAATCGAGTTGCGATAGCTCAAGCTCTAACTTGGGCTTTATCTAGGCCCATTAATTGACAATCTCTGTTATACCGGTCCCAACCGATGAAATTAAACCAGATCTTAGTTTCGTATTTGTTAATTTATTAATCTTTGTAAGATTATCATATTTGTCTAAAGGTCAAATTTCATTAAGTTTTGTCAGTTATTTATTTTTTAAAAAAAATTGGTAAACCTATTTTCATTTCTATCTTCCTGCAACAAAAAAATAACTTATCGAAAACAATATGTACGAAAAAGTAGCGAATCTCAGTTTAATTTCTAAATATTGGGCATGAGTAGTGAGTGATAACTGATGATAAACTAGTAAACTAGAGAAGCACATTTCATAGTAGCTGTCTAAGCTTTGATAATAATACAACAAACAACAAAAACCCACACAGTTGGTTCTATGACTATTCGACTCATGACTCGAGATACAAAAAAGAGCACATGACTATATTATCACATACAAACATAGATTACCATCCTAACAACTTGTTACTAACAAGTGCAAATATGACCTTCATCATCATACTCCTTTGGCCGTGTTGATAGGCAAACCATCATCATCACACCTCTTGCGATAGTCTCTACCCTCTTCCCTCTTTTCAAACTCCTCTTTCACTTTCTCCTTATCCGCCTCAGAATCACTAGACACCTTGACCGCCTCCGCTGCTCCGTCGTAAGCCTTCTCCGACGTCTGGCTAGCAAAACCTTGTCTCTCGATTTCCTCCACCGTGGAAATAGGATCTTTTCCTTCTTCCCTTCCTCCACTCGCACTTCCTCTCTACATGAGTAAATCCCCATCTATAGTTTAATTACTTCATTTATTTCCATTAAAGGAAATATAGGAGAATTACGAAGAACATACCTTAAGGTAAAGATAGTAAAGACATGATGATCTTATATTAGGCTTGGAGATTAATCTTTGGTTCACATAATTTCTCAACATCTTTTTTTCTTTGGAGTGGGTCTTTTTCTTTCATATCACTTATGAGTTAGGAAGTCTCTCGGCTCTCTTCTATACTCTTCGATTGCCAACTGATGTACGAATCACACTATGATGATGTTGTCTCATCGACGGGGTTATGATTATGCCGCCACGTGCATGTTACGTGTTTATATGGTTGACAAGTTTTTACCATACCGCATAAATATTGCCTAGGTTGCCAACAAACATATTATTTGGTACTATTAACATGAAATGAAAATCGAACATTTTGATTCGGTTCAGCATGACTAATGGTTTGTGTTAGAGCACTTCTCAATCGAAATTCTCCTAAATATTATTCCTTCCATTTCATAATACTTAATGTTTTGTCTTAATACACAAAGATTAAAAAATTACATTTCTCTAACATGTGATTACACTAAAATTACATATATACTCCTTCCGTTTCGATTTAATTGTCGTTCTAGAGAAAAAAATTGTTTCAAAATAAATATCGTTTTATGATTTCAATGCAAAATTTATTAAATTTTTATTCATATCTATTTTTCTATTGGTTGAAATGTGATTAGGTGTATTGATAATGATGTTTTATCTAATAAATATACAAAATTAAATGTTTTATTAATATGTGTGCCAAAGTCTAAAACGACAAGTAATATGAAACGGATGAAATATATATATATATATATATAATTTTAAAATCAATTAACCAATTATACAAAAAAACATAAAATTTAATTGGTTGAACAAATTTTAATAAGTTAAAATTAACTTTAAAACCTCAAAAATTCTTGTAAATTTAAACAAAATACTCTTTCTAAAAATCATCTATGTTAAAATGGAGGGAGTACATTTTTGTTTGAATTGGGGCGCTATAAATGATGGTTATTTATTTATTTATTCTTCTATGCTATTTGGATATGTACATCCATAAATTAATCGGCAATTCAACAAAATTTGATTAGTATCATGGTTTGTTTCGTATTGTGTATGTTGCCTCTTTGCATATCTGCATTTGTTAGATATCTCTGGTTTGCTTTTTTACTCTGATATAGGAACTCTTTCTCAATCTGTTGACCCGTTCTTGTTCTATTTTGTGTGTATGAATTTTAGACAATATAATCTCTTGAAGTCGTCGGTATTAGTCATTGGAGCTGGAGGGCTTGGTTCACCTGCGCTGCTTGTGGCCTTGGTATGGTTTCACACTCTTAGCTCGTATCTTTATATACTTTTTCTTTCCAGAAACTTTTGGTTCTCCTTTTGATTATGATACGCTGGTCACCTTTTCGCTTGCATTTTTCTAGGTCCGATTGGGTATTATCGATCATGATATTGTTGAATTCAACAATATGCATAGACAGGTAGGAGACTTGAGGAATAAAACTCATTTTGCCGCTCTTTCGTTTTTTCTTGGTTCTTTCTTTGGTTAACAAATGATACTTCCAATTTTTACTGCTTTCTTTCTCTCCTTTTGGTGTTTACCATCATACAGATAATACACACTGAAGCATTTATTGGTCACCCCAAAGTCAAATCTGCTTCTGCTGCTTGTCGCTCGTAAACTCAAACCCCCCTCACGATTAATATATTTTGGTGTAGTAATATTGGTGGCATCATCTGAGTCTCTGAGGATTAATATACCACTTTGATCTAACCCCTGTGTCTTTTACTCTCTTCTTTATTTCCAGGATAAACTCGACAATCAAAATTGATGAATATGTGGAAGCTCTCCGCACATCCAACGCTTTGGGAATTCTCAGCCAGTATCTTATATATGTAAACATGCTCTTGGAGGAAGTCTCATTTCTCTGTATCTCTCCATTAGATTTGATTATTTGTTTCCTTGACTGCCTAGTTTAGATATGATATCATAGTAGATGCAACAGACAATCCTCCAAGGCGTTACACGATCAGCGATTGTTGTGTCCTCTTAGGAAAGGTGAACCCTCTTATGAATTCTCTCTCTTTTTTTCAATCTTTATTCATAAAGTCATTAGTCAGAAACACTGACGTGTGATTTGTAAGCAGCCTCTGGTGTCAGGTGCTGCCCTTGGAATGGAAGGGCAGGTATGTAACATATATGACAAACGAAGGTATTCTGTTAACTCACTATGTAGATGTTAAGCTACGCATTAACACTTAGCTCTTGTGTTGATGTATAAGTTCACGGTCTATAACCACAAAGGAGGCCCGTGTTACCGTTGTCTATTCCACACTCCTCCACCAACAACAACAGCTTGCCAGAGATGTTCTGATAGTGGAGTTCTTGGAGTAGGTACGTGAATTCCTGACGCAAGACATGTCTCCACAATTTTCTTCGCTGTTGAAATGCAATTTTGCCTTTCTTGTTTTAGTTCCGGGTTTTATTGGTTGTCTGCAAGCGTTAGAGACGATTAAACTCGCGAGCATGCTGGGAGAACCACTCTCTGAACGGATGCTTCTTTTTGACGCTTTATCAGCAAAAATCCGTATTGTGAAGTCTCTTCTTCTTCTTCGTGAAACTCACTCTACTAATGTACTAAAAACTAATCAGGTATGGTGTTTGCACAGGTCAAGATCCGAGGCAGGTCAGCACAGTGCATAATGTGTGGAGACTATTCATCTTTCAATAAGCAGCAGTTCAAAGATTTTGACTATCAGGACTTCACTCAGTTTCCTTTATCTGCCGTATTGTTCTCTGTTTCTTTCTTTCTTTCCTCGCACGCACCCATTGTTTTTGTTTTCAACAAACAGTTTCATGTATATTTTGTCTGCACCGGTTTGATCACAGGGCCCGTTGAATCTACTTCCCCCAGAATCAAGAATCAACAGCAAGGAGTTCAAAGAGATCCTTGAAAAGAAGGAACAACATGTTCTTCTCGATGTTCGACCTGCTCATCGTTATAAGATCGTCTCTCTCCCGGATTCACTCAACATCCCTCTTGCAAACTTGGAGGCTCGGTTAAATGAGCTTACTTTTGCCCTGAAAGAAAAAGAAGAGGTCCATGGTAGCACAGGATCTCGCACAAATCCGAGCCTCTACGTGGTGTGCAGGAGAGGAAATGATTCACAGAAAGCTGTTGAGTATCTTCGTGAATGGGGTTTTGATTCAGCTAAAGATATAATTGGAGGACTGGAAGCTTGGGCAGCAGATGTCAACCCAAACTTCCCCACTTACTAGATACATGTATCACACTAGTTATGTCATGCTAACCCTGTCTGAACTAAATTGTCATTTTCCTTATCAAACAAATGTTGAATCCCTGTCTGAGTTACATGCCGAGTTTTTGATGTTATGATACATAGGTAGTTTGATTCAAGTGAATGATTCAATTTTCATAACATGATACTAAACACGTTCCATTAGCCAAGAAGGATTGTAATATAAGATATTTATTGATTGAAACAGAGAGACTCGAGAAATGTGAGAATCAATCATATGAGAAGCAAGGTTCATAGTTGCCTTGTGTAATTGAAATGTCTAAAGCCTTTGTTTTTTTGAGGAAAGGTAAAGGCAGAGAATAACACAAGAGTTGGATTACAGTCTACTTGTTGTTGTTCTCATGGGTGGCGGTAGATTCTTCCTCTTGCTCTTGCTCGTTAAACCTGCGCTTGAACTTGGCAATCTGACCAATGCTTTGAGCCAGCTGACGCTTAGCACCAAAGTGATAGACTTTGCCAACATGGTGGATTCTAGTCATCATGACGTGCATCAATCTACCGCTCTGTGTCACATAAGATATCCATTGCATCTGTGGGTGTATTCCTTTCTTCATTTTCTCAACAACTCTGCAAAACCAAAAAAAAATAAAAAATTCCTGTTGTTTAGATGAATCGATCTACAGCCCTTAAAAGCATGTTAGATGAATCCCCAAATGAAAAAAAAGTAATATATGATCACTGTTAGTTAGGGTTTATCAAAGATTCACGAAGCAAGAAATGCACATATGTAAAAAGAGTACATAAATGTAATTACAAGATGACTTTCTACCCTATCACCCACACAATGCAAATAAACCAAAAAAAAAACAACACTCAAGTTGAATTAAAACCTATATAGTGGCAAAATTGCTGATTTCTTATGGTCATTTTATCGAACACCTTCAACGCGTGTTTTTTTCAACTGAGTGTGAGATGTATTAATAAAGAGAGACAGAGAGTGGTGAAGAAGCGCTTACGGTATATGATAAGCAGCTTTGAGAGTTTATGGAGTTGGTTCTATCTCCGTGAATATGGTTCTGCAGATGAAGAATATGTCTCTCTGATCTTGCTTTCCTCTCTCTGCGTAGATCCAAAAAGAGCGAGCCTAAAAAAGAAAAGAAACAAAAAAAAAAAAAAGGCCCAGAGACCTTCTTATTCATCTAGAGTGTCACAGATGTGAGAGACTTGGCATGCTGGCATAAGACTGACTCGCATCCACCAGTGCCGCCGTTCGAGGAAATCGGTTCAAAAGGTCCTTTTATTGACTTTTACCTTCTCCTTTTTGTCAACTATTGACTTTTACCATAATGTCATCTATTCTATACAGTACCTTTTAAATCTCTCCGTCACATTATAAAAATAGTTTTTACTTGTGACGTAGTTTTTATGAGTATCTCCAAAAGTTTTTTTATAAGCTTGTCAAAGTTTCAAATCCAAGGTTGGGAGGTGTATCTCTCCAAAAGCATATCTTTATATTTTTCTTTTTGTTCAACCTGCATATCTTTATATTAAACCTTAAATATATTCTATTTTATCTGTTACAAAAAAAATATATATTCTATTTTACACTGTACTCTTTGCTATGGCTAAAATAAACTAAAATGACAAACTGTTTAAAAAATATAAATAGATAACAAAATATCACTGATAATATTATATATATATATATATATATATATATTCATGAATTTAGTCAATATAAGCATGAAAATTATAAAAAAGAAAAAAATAACAGTGACTATTTATAGCACGAAATGTTTCTGGACAAAGTTTTGGCGTTTTGAAAGTTTAAGATCATGTTTATTTTGAATATTAGTATTATTCTAATATTTAAACTTTATATGTGAAAATATTTTAAAATTTGATTATAGATGTTTGCGAGTAAATATTTTCGACACTCTTAAACCAATAGTATTTTAAAAGTACAATTAATTATTTATACTCCAATTTTATTATTATTATGTATAAAATTGCATAGAAAGTATCAATCCTCCCCTATATTATATTTTCGAAGTGATCTATACATATATCGCCACCACAATTATTTTCGCTGAAAAAAATGACATGACACTTAAAATAGATGACATGTTTTAGAAAATATTGATATTGCGTAATATTAATAATGAGATGTAAAATTTACTTATAAAAATTTATTTTTTTCAGGGATTTTAAATATGGTAATAAAAATAATTCATATATCATCATTAGTGTCAACTTTCCATAATATTTATTTATGGTAAACTATTAAATATATTAATAATTCATATATCACATTAAAATAATAATATGTATGTATATATGTATTTAACATTTATAAAAATAAACTAAATAAAGTAACAATAATCCAAAAAAATTGATAGTTAAATATTTAAACATTATTTAAATTTATTTGTTCATCTTCATCATTTAAATTAAAAAAAAGATTTTTCAGTTTAACTAAAACAAACAAAGTCTCAAATTTATTAGAATTTATATTTTATGTAAATATATATATACAGTTAAAATTATATGGGGAGATATA
>OVBX01000037.1:11586-79938 GCA_900406325.1 Erucastrum elatum | reverse complement strand
GCAATAATAATACTTCTCTAGTTGTATAACTTATACTTTTGATAGTTATACCAATTATATATGTTATAATTAACGTGGTTGTACTGGTTATAACTTATACTTTTGATAGTTATACCAATTATATATGTTATTATTACCAGTTGAACTAATTTCATTCTTTTAGATGTACTAGTTACACTAGTTATAGAATTTTAAAACTTATTTGTTTGTTCAACCCTATCATAAAAATTTACAAAACCATTTTAAATTCTCTTGTTTACCGTTCTTTGTGCGTTATTGTCATTTGCAGCCTCGGGTTCTCGTGTATCTCTGCTCGTAGATCCAGTTTCCTCATTCTGGTCATCTACACGATTTGAAGGACTCTTTGGGTAAGAGCCTGAGACTGAAAGTGAGGTTACTGGAGGTTGCAGTGCATTCTCCGTCTCACTAAGTTCCTGAGTAGGTGATTTTTGTGGCTGACTCGGATGCACTGGGCTTGATGTACCCTCCTTATCAGCCTGAGAAGGCAATTCCGCTGATGGTGCTGGGGAATGATCGCCTTGATGTTCAGGTGGAGGTGTTATGTTCCGAGCCCGCTTGATTGAATCCGAACCACTGTCGATCCCACTGTCTCGCTTCCTCTTCTTCTCTGCAATTTCATTTTTATTCTTGGCCGCATCTCTCTTCTTCTTCTTCACGGCTTCTCTTCTCCTTTTGACAGCTTCTTGTTTTTTCTTCATGGCGGAGACCTTCTTCTTCTGGGCTTTCTTCTCCCCTGCAACTCTTCTCTTCCTCGCCACTGCCTCATTTTTCTTCTTCTCCGGCGCATCGTCCTTGTCCTTCTTTACGGCGAGTTGAGTCTGTGGAGACATAGTTTCTCAATATGTGAAACAAAATTGCAGAAATAGATGAGATTCAAGATGACTTGCCAAGTTTGATTAGTTATGGGAGATAGAGGAAGATCGTGATTTTAAATCGTGAGTATGGTTGATTATGTCGAAGACAACGAAATTGGGAATTTAGGGTTACTAAAGAGCGGGTCGGGTCTGGTTATTGGTAAGTGGGTGGGTAGACTGGCTGGGTTTGTAAATATGTTAAAGTTTTAGGTTTTATGGTCTTTTCTTCTTAATTTCGATTTATTTTTAATTCATAAAAAAAATAAAAAAAGAAGGGGTCTATCCTAGACTTTTTTGAACCCTTCCGGTCCATTCCAGCATTTGATTCTCCATTTTCACTGCAGAGGCTCTGTGAGGTAAGTAAGTGCGTCTGCTGATTATGATTACTTCAGTGTCGGAGATACCATGTTCTTGTTAGCTAGGCATGAGTTAATAAAATAAAGTCGCTTGCCTGGTAGTGTAAAAACAAAGAATAGTTGACTCCATACTTCACTCTGCTGCCCTCCATCCTCATCGAATCCTAAACCAACTTAGTTCTTTGAACTTATGATATATTAGGATTGTTCTATAAGTGTAATTTAGACTGGGAGATATACACACTTAGCCCTTTGCAACTCTTGTCAAAGCTGTAATTTTTAAAACATGCTATGCATGTATCATAGTCCTCTTTTATTTGTTTAGAAGTTTATAACCACACTGCATGTTGATTTATTTGTGTTCAACAGATCCTTTTGGCTGCAAGGAGTATCTACCCAAAGCTCTCAAAGCTTGCTCTCGCATTAGAAAAGGTTCAAATTTGAAATCATTACCTTTGTGATGTTATACTTTATATATCTTTGATTGTTGAAACTTTTCCGATTCTTTGCAGAATTTGTTGGTTATTTCTATGCTATCCATCAGTACGGAACCGCGATCACAAACCAATGAAGAAGAAAACGCAGCAACAGAAGCCACAAAAACGGCTGCAGCAAACGGGACACGACCAAATGGAACTGAAGAAGCAGCGGGAGGTGACAAGGATGAGATAATGACAGAGGTAGAAGAAGAAGCAGATGTTGATGACGCAATGACTATTGACATGGAAACAACAGATGAACCATCAGAGACAATGACGACTATGGCCAGTGAGAGCGAGAAGCCAAGTGAAATCAGTTAAGTACCTGATCTTGTTGATTCCTTTCTTCTATTCGTTTTAATAATTATCTTGGACATGTTATTGCTTACCATCTTGAATTGTCAATTTTCTTCTGTAGCTGCTGCAGAACCATCATCGGATACAATGGCTGCAGAGGAGGGAGTTCCACGGCTGCCTTGAATCTTATGCCTCAGAGAGACGATGTAAACATGATAAAGCTTTGAAAACTGTGATTGAATATAATGTTTGTGCTAATTAGAAGAGATGTCTTGGATCTTGATCTTTCACTATAAAATTAGTCTTAAGAAGGTTTCTGTTTTGTGTTATCCGATTTTTGGATTATAAGGTTGATGTGTCATATCAAAATTAAAAATTATAGAGCGTTAAAGGATTGTTGGATGCTGCTAACATTTTTTATTAAATCGAGATATGGACAAAGAAGAAAAGAACAACTTTCTATTAATGGTAGCAATAATAGAGTTAAACAATGTCTCCCACTTAAACACCGAATCACTCGAGTAATCTATAACAAAAACACCTGACCAGAGGTCTTACTAGTGACGCTAAAATCAGCCAACCATGTTGAAAATCTACATTAAAAACCAATTAATTAACCAAACAAGCCAACTAATTTACTACCCGCATATATTATCTGTTTTCTTCGCTTTTCCAATTCTCAAAATCAAATTAGAAAGTAGCACAGATAAAGTCTCTCCTCAAGTCCTCATTCCAAAAAACCTACAAAAACGGGAAAACTTTCTTCATTGCAGCCTTGCTTTAGGAATCCACCATCTCGTCTTGAATCTCATTAGGAGCAACAAGCCCAGGAATCGAAAGCATTCTTTGACGCTCTTGCTCTCTCTGCGCTGCTGCTTCCTCAGCGTACAGATCTTTGTTATCCTGAAAGTTGTTTGATTCATCAAATTAGTCTTTGAGTTCCTATGCATAGCAATTGAATGAATGAATTATATAATAATAACCTGAGCAGAGAACTCCTTTGACTGTACAAGGAAGTCCCGAATGTTTTTCTTGAATTCAGACGGGTCATTTCTCGACTCGTAGAGTCCATTAACAAATTGTGTGACCTGTATATATTAATTGATATCCATTATCAGACTTTGAGAAACACGAAGAATCTTGAACAAGAAAACTACTGGTCTACTTACTTCTGCTGCAGTCATGTTGGGGAATGAAGAGCTCAATAACTTAATGGTGTATTCACGAACAAAAGCAGCGTTGTTCGGATACGGGTAAGGCACTGTTGCAGTATCCCACAAAGGTTCCGTTAAAGCACCGCTCTCTACCTGAATTTTATAATCAACAGAGACGTCTAAGCGAATAGACAACCCGTTTCCAAAGAATATACTCAAGGCAAACAATAAGTTAAGGCAGGAGAGGAGAGACGCTTTTACCAGGCAAAACAGATGCTGCAGCACCAGCACATGCAGCTTGAAGCCAGGCTTATGAAAGGTGTCAGTCAGCACAGCAAATATTTCTTGCTCGATTTGTATGAAGTATGACCGGAAGAATTGATTACAAAACGCAGATTGCTGTCACAATCAGAGGGAAATGTTAAGACCAGGTGCCCAAAACAACAGAAGAGCTAAAACAAGGGAAACGAACACGAAACCTGAAAGTTCTTCAGCATCTCAAGCAAAAGATTAAGCCCAGTTTCGGCGATATTTCTCTCAGTATGTCTAAATGCCCAGATAATTGAATCCATCACTAGCTTCAGTTGCTGATGCAAAAAATGACAAAACAGTAAGGAAAATATCTGAATAATGAGAGACAAGACTTGGATAAAAGGCCATAAGCATACCTGACTTGACAACTTTATCAAGGCAGGGAAACAGAATGTAGCAATAGCACGGAGTAATGAGAAAAACTTGAGGCGGTGTTCCGGATAATCTTCGAAGTTCTTAGTTATCATCTGCAGAAGGATGGAAAGGACAAAAAAAACGAAAAGTGTCAATTTAGTATACGAAGCATTTTCCTTTACAACAAAGAAAATATACCCAAATCTCCTCGTTTATAATACAGCTGTAACGTGAGCAATAAAAAACACAATCCCAAAGTTATATTACCTCCAATGTGCACTGGAAAACAGCTTCAAATATGTTTGGTACGTCATCCAACATTGTTGCTTTGTACCTGAAAGAACAAATCAAAATCATGCCAGTTTCAAGGGAAGTAAAGTTCCGAATCAAATCTAGCAGAAATTTTTGAATTTATGCATGGATCATATGATGATGAGGAAGACAACAATCTGAAACTAGTTAGATGGTAGACAATCTGAATTATTACAAGGCACACATCATCAAATCAGAGGCATACTTGTTTATGATCGTTGCAAAAAGTGAAAGAACTTCTGACTCCCTAGCATCAGGCACATTCCTCGCATAGTCAGCAAGCACATACTCCATCATTGGAGACACAAATTGTTTCCCTATGTGCGGTTGGTCTTCGGCTTTGTCTAAGAAAGTTTCTATCAGCTTAAGGGTCTCCCTCTTAACAGATCTGCACAGCAAAGCATTACAATATATAGTTATTCCAGTTTGTCAAATAGTGGGCATTAAGAACCTTGTGTATCTGATGAAAACAACAAAACAAACCTTAAGAGTTTTACAAAAGATGTCTTGGACGCATATGGGCCCCCATCAGTAATGCTGGTTGACACAAGCTCACTGTACATTCTGATGCAGCCATGGAGAAAAGAACACATAAATACATATGGAAATAGCTCTGTGAGCCTCTCAACTAAAACAACGCAAGAAAGATACGTCAACTATTTGAGACTAGAATGATGTATCATGGATATACCTGTATACGTTGAGCATATCCAGAAATATCAGCGAAATTTGGGATAAGAAGTCCGTTCCTAGTGAAGTAGCAGCACTAGTGTTCGTCTGCATGGTAAACACATGGAAATAGTTACACCATTTATCTAAACACCAGCAGATACACAAACTCGACTATTAAGATCACATGATTTGATATAATAATGCATTCTGATGAATTAGTGAGAAAGCAGACCTGTAGAATATTAAGCACTGTACGTATCACACCTGGATCCTTGAGGATTTCTGCACTATGGCGTGCCTGTCCTATGATTTCTGCCCATTTCTATATTGTAAAACAGAACATTTTTAGCCAACTATGTACAAAAGTTTAGCAGACACATTTTTAATTAACGTACCTCGTTTGGGAGTTTCATCAACCTCTGTAGATATTCATCTCTCTTCAACGGATCTGATTCTGCATGGATCATAGTACCAACCTGGAGACAGAAAACCATGAAATCCCAACACATATATAACTCTGACTGGCTATCTAAAAACACATCTGGAAAACTTACAGATTCATAAAATGAGTGAATTTGATGAGGCTCAAGATCTTGGACAGTTGCTGCAAGGCCAGATAGAAGTTCAGATACAAATGGTTCCCTCTCTCCAACCTGGAAGCACAGTGATCTATATAACTAGGAGCTCATCCGGAAGATAATGGAAGGATACGAAAGGTGAATTGAACATAATGATGCAAACCTGAACAATAACAAATTTACGCTTGCACTTCTGAACTATTTTCAAGAACGTATCACATGCCATGTCCTGAAAGGCAAAAGTAAGTATTAGGCATCTCTACATAGAAAGGGGCAAATTTGATGCAAGAACACTTGGACTAATAAAGAGCCAGATGCTAGCTTGAGCAGATGAGCATTCATTTGCATTCAAGAGCTTATATAAACCTTATTCTCGGACTTAAAAATAATAATACATTTTTAATACGAACTTCCACAATAACTAACCGCATCTCAGAAAATCTAGAGTTTGGGAGCAGTACCTGAACACCAGGATGCGTCTCATGCATAAACTCAAACAGCTTATTCACAACTGTCTTCAGAAACTTCCAATGGGCCCTTAAAAACCTTGGATACTGACCGACGACATACCTGCAGTTAAGCATGCATAAATCTAGTGCGGCCTAGAGAGAAATAGAATATACTACATATAGAAGTTCAACAATTCAGCAGAATATGAAGGACAAAACTTACATAATGTTGCTAGCAATGACAGCTTTATTGTCTTTTCCCTTGGTAATCTCACATAAATTTAACAAATCTCGAATGACCATGACCAAAAATCTATTTTCCTGAGAAAACAAAACATGGAACTCAAATCATCCGTTGGCAAGAACCAAAAGGTTAAACACCGTCCCAGAGAGCAGTAATGTGTGGGGGCAATGAGAGAAAACAATTAAGAATAAATTTCAAACTGCCAATCTTTTTGAATAAGATATCTTCAAAGAAATTAAGGTATACTAGCAAATAGATGGAAACGAACATCAACAATTCCATTTATGTGAAAAGGAAAAAGGAAACAGTCTGCGCTCTAGTAACAAAATTTACCTGATCTTCTGCCATAGATCCAGAAATAGACCCAATAGCCCAGCATAGTGTATTCAAATTGTTCCATGCCCATTCCTCCCCGCTTAATTGTTTGTTTAGCTTCCTCAACATCTTTTAAAAGAGACAATCAGATGTTCAGTTCAGCACAACAGCATGAAACAGACTAAAACACAGCTACCATAAAAACTCATAGCCATGTCAATGTTTAAGCTTCTAAATTTTGGATAATACTAAAGAAAATCTCATCCGTAAACACCCCTCCCCCCAGCTGTTAATCCTCAATATTTCACAAATCAATGTGCACACACCATTATAACAAGGTCACACTGTACCTGCTTTTCAGTATCATTATGATCAAGGTGCGAGAGATAGATTAATGTCTCCCGCATTATCTGCAATTTTAGAAAAGAAAAAAAGGGTAATACATCAACAAGGATAGCCAACAAGTTTGAATTAGAAATATTTGAATGAATTAATGGCACTGCTGGTATATATCTAACCTAAAGAAGAGTAATATGAAATGGACAAGAATTCAGTACCTTATACTGGACAAGAACATCATTGTCCTTCATAGTTTCACGGACGATATTCCCATTTTCATCTTCAACAATAAGCACTTCTTCAGGCTTCGCCATGCGGCTGATCATTAACCCTCTTAATTTGGACATTGGGTTAGAATAAAGTTGACGCCGTTGCAGGACTTGAGGCGTCTGGGAATATGATGCAAATCAAAGGTAGTAACCCAAATTAAGCAAAGAAAGTCCAACTAATACAATATACAACTATAATATCAACCCTTCAATCTTACGAATATAAAAAAAAATTATCCGTATTGGTCTAAGGAATCCATCGTACCTGCAATTCCATCAGGTTTAGACTGGCTGCAAGGTTATCAGAATTATGATGTGCATCAAACAGCTCCAAAACCAACGTGTTCCAGTAGTCCAAACAAACCTGTCAATCCACGCGCAAGCAAAACTTGTCATTTTCAGATGGCGGGCAAAGCGCATAAAACAATTAGTAAGGGGAAAATAAAATACACAACTGTATTAACAGCAATTTACATACCTTAAAGACTTCAGTGTCATCGACATATGATATGTTGATGAGATATTCGAGACCCGTAAGTAACAAGGCGACAGTATCTGGCGCTGATTCCAAGACTCTTATATGAAACTGAATATAATTAAGAAAAAGATGATGAGTGCTTAAAACGCAAACCAGAATTCCAGTAACCAGAAGACTAGATTTCTAACTCAAACAAAGAAAAAGATTTACCTTGAAAAACGAAGTGAAAAAGAGGGCCAGGTTCTGGATAAATGCCTAAAGGTGACATAAGAAACACAGATTCATAACCTTGATACGGTATTCAAATTAAAGGGTTGCTCAAAACCAAACGCACAGAAATACTTACTTGTTCTTCACCACTTCCGTTTGAATATGCCTCAGGGATAGTTGTGCTCGGTGAGAGAATGGTCTGCAAACATGAAAAGTGTAGATCATCAGGCAAGAAGCCAACACAAGCATGGAGTAAACCAAATTGCCACATTCACTCACTAATACAAAATTAGAAGAATCAGAATGTAGTTTATTATTGATCAGGGTTTATTGATCAGGGTTTATTAGAAGAACATGTAAAAATATGATAATACAAATAGAAGCAGCACAAGAAGATAACTAATATACCTGCAGCTGCCCTATAAATATGGTATACATCTTCACATATTGGACATTGTAAAAGTCTCCGAAGTTGAGAGCTGCAACCTGTCAGACAAAGATCAAGCAAACAGAAAAATAAATAACGCATTCAATTGGCAATAAGAAAGCAGAACAAAAAAATATCAAGTACCTCGGTAAGACATTGAAGCGTGAGATTCCTATATGCTGGTATAGGAAAGAATTTAAGGAGAGTCTCAAGCTGTAAACAACCGTAACAGATATCAGAACAACATAATTGTGGCCAATCAATATCACTATCTATCTTATTTTAAATCTATTAGCATCAATCTATCTTTGGTTTAAGTCTATTACCAAAGGAGACTCAAAAATATAGCCTAACGGAATCCATGAAAGGTAGGCGTGCAACGCAGAGAGTGTTGAACGTATAAGATCCTGTCTTTGTGAAGCTGAGAGGACATAGAGGCATAACTCGTGAATGAGTTTAAACTCGCTGCACATAAAAAAGAACCAATAGATAAATAAAAATGATAGATCCGACGTCACTTAAGTTACGTATTCAACATACTTAAAAGAGTTTGAAGAACTAATATTTCACAAGACTAAATATACTATTCTCAAAAAGTCTGGCATACCTGTTTAGAGATTGTTTCAGCTCTTTAATCTTTTGCTGAGTCATTTCTCCTCTTGAGAAATCAAAAACCTCTTCGCTTAGGAGCTGACAAAGGGAGAAGTGTTACTGTTTCCAATGAGAACTGATAAAAGAATCATGCAAGTTTTCTTACTTACTTTCAAAATGATCATGCAATTTTCGCAGATGGTTTCGCTGGTTTTAGCAGCCGCAACTAGATCGGGAATGAAGCTTGTCCACTTTGCCGGCCAATCATGCTTCACAATCTGTGAATGCATCACAATATATATGTTATGCCAGAGTATTAAAAAGGTCAACGGGGTGGGATGAGCTAGCAGTTGCACGCATAAAAATTGACTAAGCAAATGCATTGCGTAATATTAGGCAGTGCTGCAGATACCTGAACCAAGATAACATTGAGCTTGTTGACATAGAGCCTTTCCGATCTGAAAGATGCTTCATTACTGGAGAGCTGCAAGGTAATATCATTGTTAGTATAGCTTCCATTTTTTTTTTATCTAAACACCAACCCAAGGCCTCCCGAAGTATATATATATACCTGTACAATGACCTCCGAGATGTAATTTTTCATTCCATCTCGCTGTTCAACAGGTAGTGCATTCCATCTGTACTTTATAACACCTTCTAGAACCTGATAGCAAATCCCAAAATGATATTTCTTTGTCACGTATCTTAAAAGTACAGTTTTAACTAACAGAACTGTAATTCTTAGAAAATGAAATATGCCAAAGATTTTTCAAGCGATAATCATTCTAAATAACCGTATTTCTATGCATAGTACTCATTGATCAACTAAAACTAACATCCAGAGAGTTAATTTCATATCCTAAAGGAAAAAATGCGGACAGCAGCAACGCGTATAATAAACAGATGCCAGAGCCTAACAACTTAATTGTTCGCAACTAGTATTTACATTATTTCGTATAGCATCATCATATAGCATTACGCTAAGGATAGCTAGTGTAAGAGAAGGGTATAATACAACAAGAGTGATGAAACAAACCTGAAGGGCAAAGAACTTGGTATCCATGCTCTTTGTGTTCTGAAGAATGTGTACAACTTGAAGCCACATCTCAGGATTAGCTTGCAAATCCCGCAGAATCTGATCGGCAGCAGCTCTCTGTACAATGTATGGGAAGCAATGTCAGATTAATTCAAGGTAAAGGTGAAGGTCGACATTGACGCATTACAATGGGATACAAATCATAACAAAGCCTTCACTTCTCGAATTTCAAAATACGATTCGAACAATCTAATCACCAAAGCAACCTAATGAGCAACCTAAATCGAACTCTCGCTTAAACCAATCGAGAAGACTATGCTATCGTTTCGTCTAATCCCTTAAAAAAACTTTTGCGACGAACAGAGAAGAAACTGAAACAACCTCTTCCTTAGATCCGGTGACGAAGAAGGCGGCAACGGTGGCGTCGAGCACAGCGACGTCAATCGGCTGGCTCAAGTCTCTTAGCTTCTCGGCCGCCATGGCGGAAGAGATGTGCGAAGTCGGAGTAGATTGTTTCGAGTACTAACAGTGAGTGTGAGAAGAAGAAACCCTAGGAGAAGGAGAAGAGAGAGAGATGAAGGAGACAAAATCTAGAGAGAGAAGAGAGCGGAAAAGGAGGGAGCCTATATAGAGAGAGAGAGTTCTCGGAGACAGCTTGAGATTGACGCAGGTGAGTGAGACTTTGAAATTTATTTTCCCTTGGAGTAATTTATTTATTTTAACTTTTTTTCCCTCCTCTGTAAACTATGTTATTTACTATCCTAATTATTTAAACTTAGAAATTTATAAAAGGTTTTCTGCTATTTTCTAAAGACCATTGTTTTACAGATGACATTGTAGAAAACAAATTATTATACAACAATATTAATTTGTTGGAGGTGTTGTGAATAATTATTAATTTACAGGTATTTTGTAAATAATAATGGAATGGCTTTCATTTACAGAAAATAACTTACTTATTTACCAAAAAAAAATCGTCTTCAAGTTATAATCGTTAGAAAAACTAAATTAATTATTTTATAATAGTGTTTTATGAAATAATTATGTAGAACAGTAGAAGATTAAAATTTATGAAAGACTTTGAAGGAGGTCTTTAATTAATTCTTGGTGGTGTTGGTGCCTTTATATGTCCTCTGCCTTTCATATCCTTTGTCTTTTCGTAGTGAACTTGATCAAAATCTACTACGAGGAAGGTACAGTAGATTTACATCATGCTCAATGTTATAGAGAATTCAATGCTTACGGTTTTTCCACTTGACATTTTATATGTAAAGACATGTTGTCTGTCTCATTATTCTTGTGGAGTCATACTACATCTTTTTCAGTGCCGCAACAGTTGTTGATGTAGTTGCATTGCTGCTCTATGCGGGCTGTTACCAAGTAAGCAACTTACTGAAGTTTTGCTGATCAAACTTGTATTCCAAGACGTTTACGTTTGTCCTATAAGTAGCAGCTGAAGTTGGAAGTCTTGTAGCAAATAGTTTTATTGTGGCTTGTTGTATGGGTCACATGGTAATTGATATTTGCTTTGTGTGTTTCTGAGCAATGTTTACTCCAGAGTCCAGGCGCGCCATAAAACATTAACGTCACATATACAACGCAACACACTAATGTTTAAAATCTCTGTAACAATTAATGTTTTTTTTTTAGTTATCTACAATAAATAGTACTATCATTAGAGTGAATGTTAGAAAATAAAGTTAGAGAGCTTATTGTGCACTCATGTGGTTATTAGTCTAAAGAAAATCAGTAATATGTTTGTTGTACAAATCGATCTGAAGGACTGTCAAATAGTATTATGTATGTTTTCTGAACACTTTTTTTGGCTTCTTATAGTTGTTATACACTACCAAATTCTCATCCTCGAATCTTATTACCATCTCCTTTTATCAAAAAAATTACGATCAGCCGGACATGTACAAAAAGGAATAAAAATACGAAATATCTTACAGTTGGAAATATATATTCTTTCCAAAATCATTTGTGAGAAACTTAAACTGAAAAATAAATGTAAAAAGGAAAGAAATCTTATCAAAATGGAAAGTATGAAGAACAGAAAAATGAATTGTAACCGCACACTTATAGCAGAAAGTGTTGAATCAGCAATGACGTCATACTTGAAACCATTGTGGCTCTATAAGAGCAAGCAGTCGAGTCCTCCAAGAAAGTAACAAACACCTCGAACTAACAAGTGAATCTTAGTGATTACAGAAAAGATGAGTACCGGAGGAAATGGCGTCGGAGCGACAGCGACAAACAAGCAGGTTGTACTAAGAGACTACGTGAGTGGATTCCCTAAGGAGTCTGATTTCGAGATCACTAGCACCACCGTCGAGCTTACGCTTCCGGAGGGGTCTAACTCGGTTCTGGTGAAGAATCTCTACTTGTCATGTGATCCTTACATGAGAAGTCGCATGGGGAAGCCTTCTGCTTTTGCTCTTGCTCAAGCTTTCACTCCCGGCAAGGTACGTTGATACATAAGCGTACGTTATTGTCTCTTTGGTTTTGCTATCTCTCTCTATCTCATGTTGTTGAATGCTCCATTGTGTGTTTATGGTGTAGCCAATCTTAGGGTTTGGAGTCTCTAGAGTGATGGAGTCGGGGCATCCAGATTACAAACAAGGCGACCTGCTTTGGGGAATCGTTGGATGGGAGGAGTATAGTGTTGTTACTCCTGAAATGCATTTCAAGATCCATGACACCGATGTTCCATTATCCTACTACACTGGACTTCTCGGTATGTGTTATCTCGTGCATGCTCCTGTTTTCTAAATAGACATCCCTTGATAGAGTGAGTTTGGGGTTCAGACAGAGATCATAAAGTTGAACGTTCTATAACTATGTGTAGTAGTATAGCATGTCGTGATATGTAATCTCCTTCAATTCATGGATTGTTTCTATTCCTCACAGGTATGCCCGGTATGACTGCCTATGCTGGATTTTACGAAGTGTGTTCGCCTAAGAAAGGAGAGACAGTCTATGTGTCGGCTGCATCTGGTGCAGTTGGTCAGCTTGTGGGACAGTTTGCTAAAATGATGGGTTGTTATGTTGTTGGAAGTGCTGGAAGTAAAGAAAAGGTGAGACATTATTGATCATCATTTCTAGTCTTTTTTTATTATTATTATGTGTCTTGGTGTTTCTTCAAGAAAATGATTACATTTGCTTATATTTTGAGAATTATTAATTATAGGTTGACCTACTCAAAAACAAGTTCGGGTTTGATGATGCATTTAACTACAAGGAAGAGCAAGACCTTAGTGCTGCCCTCAAAAGGTTCAGTAACCCTCTTATTTCTAAGCATTTGATGTCTATATATATCTTATATCAACTGCTCTTTTACAAATGCATGAGCTTCCTTCTTTGTCCCTAGGTGTTTTCCGAAAGGCATCGACATATACTTTGAGAACGTAGGAGGCAAAATGCTAGACGCAGTACTCTTAAACATGAACATGCACGGTCGTGTCGCTGTCTGTGGAATGATCTCACAGTACAATCTCGAGGACCAGGAAGGTGTACACAATCTAACCAGCATAATCTACAAAAGAATCCGCATTCAAGGCTTTGTAGTCTTTGATTTCTTCGACAAATACTCAAAGTTTCTGGAGTTTGTGATTCCGTGCATCAAAGAAGAGAAGATAGCGTACGTGGAAGATGTAGCTGAAGGACTCGAGAAAGGTCCTGAAGCTCTGGTGGGACTCTTCTATGGTAAGAACGTTGGGAAGCAAGTTGTTGTGGTTGCTCGCGAGTGAAAGAAAAGATTTAAATAATGTTGTTTTTATGGGTAACCAAAAATATTTATCCATTCAAAGGCAGCTTCATTTCTTCTCCTTTATTGTTTCTGTAAGACAAAATTACATTAAAAATAGCCATTGAATTGGTTTTGAACTTTATCACCTTGCAAACTATTACTTACTACATTACTTGCCTCGCACTTAATAGCGCAGAAAATGCAACTAGTTTCGACTTCATTGGTTTTGCATTGCATTATAGAAAATGTTGGTTTAGCTTGTTTCTTTGTATGGTTTTGAGAAGATTATATTCTTTGTAATTTTTTTTTATAAATAGTTTGTTTAGCTTGTTTCTCTAACTGTCTGCATTTAAGAACAAGTTTGGATTCGGTGTTGCATTCAACTACAAGGAAGAAAACGATCTTAATCCTACCATAAAGAGGTACTAACCATTTCTTCGATATTCACACTCAAATGAAAGACTTAAGTACTAAACCCACCATTAAACAAACAGTGATCTTGAACTTGAGAACGCCGCAGTATGTTGAATGATCTCGCAGTACAATCTGCAGATTATGAAGGCAGAATACAACCTCTGCTTCATCTCCTACAAACGAATACATATTCAAGGTGGTTTAACGCCATTGATTACTTCCACAATTACTCTGAATTGGAGTTTGTACTTCATTATAAATGAGAAGGTAATACAACGTATGTGGTGGAAGATGTTGCTGATGGGCCTCGAGGGCGCTCCCGATTGGACTCTTCCGCGGGAAGAAATTGGGAACACATCTCGTGGCGGTTTCTCGTGACTTGAGTGAGAGAAATCATAAGCATGTGGCCTTTATTCTGTAAGGTTTGTTCTTAAAATAAACAAATACAAAACCGTTGAAGGTACATCATATTTGCTTTCGTCGTTACTATGTAAGAAACTGTTTGAGACATTTTATCTAAAGAAGCATTTCGTCGAACAACTTAAATGCGTTTCAGTTTGAAAAGACAAACAAGCGAGAATCTCTCGTCTATAGATAAACTGTGTTAGCTCGCAACAACAAAATTTAAAAAGACAAACCCAAACATCTGAAGATTTGAATCGCATTCTCTCTTTCACTTGTCGAATTCCCAAATGACTCCTCCATCTTCTTTGACCTTTTTGTTGATCCAAGCTTCTATAAGCATACCAGCACCGATCCCACCGAGTATGAAGCTTCCGTAGAAGGCAATAGCCGATGGCCACGGCTTTCGCGGTAGGAAGTAAGCTTCGTACCTCTCTTCGAGTCCCCTCGGCATCTGTTTTCTCGCTCTCGCCACCATTTTCACACCAGCACCACTTGGCTTCTTCTGCTTCTTCTGATTCTGATTCAGATTCTCACTCGTCGGCCACTCTTCTCCTTTCCATGGATCTTTCGCCCCTTCACTTGCCATCTTCGATCGCCCAATGAAAATCTCAATTTGATCAAAGATGGTGGTGAGGGGGCATGTGGCACAGCTAGCTAGACGACTCTAATAACCTACTTTAGGCCCAATAAAGGCCTCTAAGATTCAGTAAAGCCCATTTTAGTATAGTTTCTGCGCACGTGCAATACTACATAACACGTGGTGGTAGGTGAAATTAACGCACGTGGACGGCTCTGTCTTTCCTCTTTAAAATGTCGTTGACACACACTTCCTCGAACACACCTGCATCTCCATCCAACATATTCATCGATCACGAACAGACACACTCTGTTTAATTACATCTGGTTCGAATCTGTTTACTTTTTGCGTTTATTTAGATCAGTCTCTACGGATCAGAGTTGTCTTCTTGGTAAAAAATATCAATATTATAGCTAGTGATGATCTTGATTTTGCAGATTTAGGAAGAACTAGCAATGGAGTCAGAACTGATACTTCATGAAGGAGGTTGTCACTGTGGGAAAATCAAATGGAGAGTGAAAGCATCAAGAAGAGTGGTGGCTTGGAGCTGCAACTGCACTGACTGTTCAATGAGAGGCAATGTTCATTTCGTTGTTCCTTCAAGCGACTTTGAGCTTCTCGGTGATTCCAAAGATTTCATCACCACTTACACTTTTGGGACTCACACGGCTAAGCATACTTTCTGTAAGGTCTGTGGGATCACATCGTTTTATACCCCCAGGTCTAACCCTGATGGAGTTGCAGTCACGTTTAAGTGTGTCAAGTCAGGGACACTGGACCACGTCGAGATTAGAAGCTATGATGGTCAGAACTGGGAAAAGTCACATACTGAGACAGGAATTGCCTCGTTTTCCAAAGAGTCGAGCTAAACTCAACTCAAGATCGTAATGACCAGTGACCAGGAAGAAATAATCTTAAAGCTCGAGGGAGAAGCAATTTGGATAATCATAGGTTTTTTTTGCTTAACACTTTCAATAATAAAGCTCCGGGTTTTGAGTTTGAGTGTTTTTCAAACCTATAACCTGGAGATACGTATGTTCATCATATCCATGAGGCTTGTTTGTGATTTGTTAATGTTGCTGGGCTGCGATAGAGAATATAATTATATAAAATAGCAAGCAATGTAAAATTGAATACATACATATCCAGGGTACTTGCAAGACTGAAAATGTGAAGGGGAGTGATAGGTCTTAAAACAAGATAGGACTTAGAGAATTGGAGGCAGTAGAGTTAGGCCTCCAGCAATCGCATCTGCAAACACTCCTAGATCCTTTCACGACCCGTTGTGACCTCCTCGTGTGAAGCTTGATGTTCACCAGCTTTCCGGCTATCTGTCATTTGCAAATTTGCAACAAAAACCATAAAGCTTTTCACAATCCTAGTTTTTTTTTTACACCAATTTTTCTAGTTTATGCTGAGAGATCATAAGCAAGAGGATGTAGGTAGGTAGGTACATACCATTCTCCATGTCAAGTCCTCTGGACCTAACGGCTGAGCAGGGCTGGAATATATGAAATGCCGCGAGTACTGGAAAAAGATGAAAATGACCATACTAGTTTAAAAATGATATAAAGATCCACTAATGCGAGTGAGATACGTATTCGTGCAACTCATATTGTTAAAGTAGGGTCGTGTCATTTTGAAAGCCAGAGCTTTGGGAGATGAGGAAAGATGTTAGGACTTACTTGGGCAAGGCTATTCTGGAATTCCTTGACTTGGGAAGGTCTAAGGCTTCTCAGATGATTCACCAGCCACCCTGGTTGTATTGCATCACTAGAAGAAACAATCACAGCAACCTGAGAGTAACAACAAAAAAGAAGAAGATGATAGTTACACAGACAGTGCTCCATATATAGACAAATCCAGAAAACAATGTAGTAAAAATTAGAGCACCAATGTAATAGGTGTTTTTGTTACTCATACCTTACTGTAATCAAGTATTCCTTCAAAAGGAAGTTCCAACTCGTCACTGACTATAACAGGTATACAGCCACTGACAATGGCATCGAACAATCTCGCCGAGGATGGTGTGTCACCAGCAGGACACAAACAAAATAAAGATCTGCAACAACGCAGACGTAGTTAGGGGAAAAACATATATATCGCATCTAAACGGCAAGGAAGCAAGCTAGATTCTACCTACGCATGCCGTCCTGAGCTGCCAGCTTCCCTCCCTCTCCGGCAGTCCCCTCAGTAATGATTACATCCTTAACACCACTGAGTTCGGCACCAAGCTTGGCACGTATTTTACCTCCCTAAGATAACAAATCCAGTAACCAAACATGAGAACCAGAATTGATAAAAACAGTTCAGGTTTAAGGCAGAGATGGCATGACTCTTACTGCATTCCTTTTAAGCCGCCCTCTGAAGAACAGAAGCGTTGTCCTCATTGGTCCACTTTCCGACAAGCATTTGGCATCACATATATCAACATTGGGAACATAAGGAAGAACCAGGTCTTTCTCTAACGAAACTTGCCCAGGCTTATACCTGTAATAAGGTCAAAGTATATAGCTAAAGAGAGCAGCAAAACTACACAGACTCAGCAATCAATTCCAAAGAAGGAAAAAATCTAAGTCTCACCAGTTCCCAGTGGAGTCCATGTCAGGTAAAAGCCAGATAGCATTCTTCACAAATTTGCGAACCGTCTTGAAAGACCAGGGATGGTGAATAGGAAAGATATGATCCCTCCCCTCAGATCTTTTCCAAGCAGGCTGATCAGTCACCCACTTCAAAGCTTCCTAAATTGAATAAAAGAGTTTAAAAACTATCTAAAATGGGAAACTAGTTCTGTTGTTAAAAACCTATAATAAACGAAGCCCACTCACACCCTATAGAGTGATTTGCATTGCTGCTTCTCCAACAAGAAGAAGCTGATGGTAGTAAAGAACGGAACGTAGAAAAAGTCTGCATCTTGCTGCTTATGAACTCTAACAACACTCTTCAAACGCCGTTCGGATTCAGGAGAGATCAGATCAGCCCAGAGCCAGTAATCAACAGAATGCTGCAAGATTAAATATAAACTTAAGCTAAGTTACTTTGTGAGACACAAGTGATTCAAAGTAGTAAGCTTTTTAGATTAGTAGTACCTGTTCAATTAGGCGATGCACAGGGCTACCGTTAGAAGTGGCGTTCGATGTCTCTTTGTAAGTGTTGTGAAACAACCAGAGAAGATCGAAAGTGAACTTCTTTGGCATATCGTACACGTATACCTTAACCGGAAACCCGGTCGGGTATCCCGGTTCTTCTCTCAATAATAATCGATTCTCTCTCTCAGACACCATCGATTCGAGCTTGCTTAGATCATTATCATCGCTCTCGCCACGTACTGTGTCGTCTCTTAGCTTCGGAGCCTTGTGGATTAGGAATTGCTCGAGGGAGGCGACGAAGGAGGTCTCCGTCCGGTTCGGAGAGGAAGCGGAGGGAGAGGAGGTGTAGAGGAGGACGAGTAGAGAGAAGGAGAAGAGGGAGAGTGTAAGGATTAAGGTTCTGGATCTGAATCTGAGGGGATGATTCTGATGTTTTCCCACCATTGTCAGATCTGATTCTTCGATCCGAGTTTCGATTACTAGAAAATGTAGAAGATGAGTGTGTGTGTAGTAGGAAAGTGACGATGCGCGTTCTCTTATTGCGATCGCACCTCCGACTGCGGTTATAACGCTAAATTGAGAAGCGCGTTTCTTTGCGGTTAGAGTTACCCAAGACTTGAAGAACCGAACCGAACTAAAATTGGACGAGACTCACAAAATTCTGAATGGTTTCAATTTTTCGTTATCCAGAAAATCAAAATCAAACCGGATATTAACTCGCTCCTCCAAAACCAAACCAAAAAATTGAACCAAACCAAAAATTTATAATAACGACTCCTACATAGCTAGAAAACTGAAAACCGTTGAACCATGACACCACAATAGATTTGCGAAGGCGAATCCAAATCTTTGTCTCATAACAACTCTCTTCTTTATAAACCCCAACACATAAGTCAGACTCAAACACAGATTACTTACATTAAAACATGTCTCATATCATCAATTAAACACCAAATACACAAACACAGTTCTGCTAAAATCCAAAATCCATCTCAGAACCGAATGAGATCATCATCTTTGGACGGCTTCTTCGGGCCATGTCCAGCATCGGTGGAAGAATCACCACTCTTCTTGCCAAATATCATCTCATCGAGATCATCCATCATGTCATCCCCACTCCCACCACCTCCATGGATCGAAGCTCGCGTACTCGACGATTTTCTGACCAGAGATTCTTCTTTTCCATGAAGTGGGGAGTCATCAGGCTCCTCGGAGACAGGAATCATGGCTGGTTCAGGCGCTGTTAGCGGTGCAGAGGGTTTGTTCATCTCCTCGTACTTGGACAGAGTTTTCACAAGCTCGTCATTAACATTCAAGGCTTCAAAGAGAAGAGCTTCGTCTTCCCCTGCTGTCTCGATGATTCTTTGGACAGTGGTTTGAGACTGACGACATTGCTGTACAAGTGTCGTTGTTAAATCATCCTGCAAATAAAAAAAAGATTAAACCAATTGATTAAAACATATTATAGAAAATGAAGCATACTAAGTAGATTAAACCATTTGAATAAAACATATTATAGAGGATTAATTAGGATTTACCTGTAAAGCATCGTGTTGAGGGGAAGAGGAGAGGACCGTGGAAAGAAGTTCGATGCTGTTTCTTGCTATATCGAAAGCTTCCTTTGTCTCCTCAGCTGTAAAGCTTCTCACAGGAGGAGCATTATACTGAACATGCTCAGTCTCACGCGCATGCTGCTGAGGAAGTTCAGTGCTCACTTCTGGTGCTGGAGCTGACCGAGCAGGGGTGAAGATAGGTGCCAAGCTCTCGTTGTCTCGTCCAGGGAAGCGTATACCTCTCGCTTTTAAGCTCTACAACACAGAAACAAAAGTACAAAGACAATAAACACTAAGACTTGATCTTATTGGATTCCGACATCAAAGACTTTAGGTCACAGTTACCTTGTAAGTTTCTTCGAAAACAGGTAGATAACGAAGCTCACTGGTCGATTCTCCCCACGCCTCAATCAACATCAACGCCTTGTTCCGATTATTCACAACCGTCTGCGGATCATCAACCATCCTAACCATCTCATCAAGCACCCTCTCAGCCGCCACCTCAGAGAAGGCCTTCTCACAGTTCTTAACACACGTCTCAAGCAGAACCAATGCGAGGTACTGAACCCTCGGCTGCTGCTTCATCATGATCCTCTTCTTGATCCCACGGATCAGATCAACGCTGTTGATCGTCTCCTGGTTGATCATGTCGCATATCTCCAGGTTCATGTCCCAGTCAGGCTCCTCTAGATTCTCAGAGGTAGCGTCCTCGACTATTTTGTCTGTTGGGTTGGGACCTTGGAAAAGCTCCTTCATTTTGATGCTCATGGAGCTCACGCCGGCGGTGATTTTGTTGCTTACCTCTGAGCCTCCTATCTTGAGGCGCTCGCCGAAGGCTGTGACTTTGTCCATTAGATTGTCACTCATCTTTGCTGATACTCAAAACCTGTAAAATGGAACATATCAGCTTACTTCATCAAGAATATGGAACTGTACATACATAAGAAGATAGCAAAAAGCTGAAACATAAACACAAGATGAATAGGCAAATGAGTGACAGTGATACTTTCCAGATCTTCAATAAAACATTTTCTCTAACTGCAGTATACTATTTTCTGATGGTATCTTCAATTTCTTGTACCATAATTAAACAACATACACGCATAAAAAAAGAAAAACCCTGGAACAAGAAACTACCTGCATATGTATATATGGCGTGGCCTAAAATATATCACTTGAGTTACAATTGTATTTGATACATCAGGAGTTTCACATAAATCAGATCTCATCGAACATTAAAAAAAGAAATTATCTTGATCAATCAGACGAAACAAGAGTACTAAAATCAATTAGGATTTTCCAAGAAAACACCAAATTCGACTGATACCATGAAAAATCGATAACTGGAAGAAGAGAAAACATCAAAATCCACACTGATCATGAAAAGCCCCAATTAAGGAAACGCAGTTCATGTCATCAAAAACCCAACGATCAAGCATGAAAACAGTAACCAGAAACGCCGATATTGCAAGTAGAAGCCCACAAGTTTATACCTTCGATACGGATCCGAAGCTAGAAGAATAAGAATATGATCGATTCTGGCAACAAGAAGGAGACTAGAGAGGAGACTAGTCAATACAGTTGACACCGCGGACAAATTCTGAAGAAAGGGGGAAGAGAATGCGCGTTTCTCTTTGAAGTGTGTTTGGTCACGGGAATAACTTTATGCCTTCCTACTTTTCTTATCCCCTCCTCCTTTACGTTACCCAATTATTTATTTATTTATTTTTTTGTAGAGTAATAAATAAAATATAATTCGATTTAACAGAATTTGAGATTTTAATTTCCAAAAATAGGATTTATAATTAATTCTTTAGATTTAATGATTAATGAAAAATCTAACAAAATTATTATTAGACTTACATTTCATGATTTAAAATGACGCAAATCCAGATACTGTACATCTACTTATTATGGTTTAACATGTGTTGAAAAAAAAACAAAAATTCATCTTCAAAGCCGTTCTCTCACCCGCTTTTTAATATTTTTGGAACCAAAATAGATAAAAGAATAAAAAAGGAAAGGGGGCGTTCCGAGAATTGAACTCGGGACCTCTCGCACCCTAAGCGAGAATCATACCACTAGACCAAACGCCCTTTTTGTTTGTTAATTCAGCAACTCGCTAGTTTTTCTTAAGCTTCTTTGACTCTCTTCTAACTTGAACCACATTTCGTCGACTCTGTTAATGGGATTAATCCAATCCACTTTTGGATTCCCAATTGTAATCGTGTCGTAGATTGTGCGTCTTTGGACGATGGACTTGACGTGGTTGAGCGCCCTTATCGTTGGAGCTGCACTTGGGTTCTGCATTGGCACTCGTCGTTCCAAACCTCCTCCTCATCCTCCTGTTGTTGCTGTTGATGGAGATATTAGCAACAACTTGATTTCAAAGGGTCTTCACGAGATCGAGAAACTCGCTGATATTCTCGATGATTTCAAAATGGTATCTTTACTACATCCGTGCCTCTCTCTCTCTCTCTCTCTGTTACCTCTTTGCTGTAATCGAAACAAAAGATGTTGAATTGAGTTTATGTGTGTTTTGTCCTTAAAAGGTTTTGGTTGTGAGGAATGATCTTAAAATGGGCAAAGGGAAGATTGCAGCACAATGCAGGTGTGGCTTTGACTTAACATTTTCAAACTAATAATGCTCTTCTATTTCTCTCTTTTAGTTCATCTTTAACATTAATCTTATATTTGGGTCTGCTTGTTATGATTGATTCTCTTGCAGTCATGCAACATTAGGTTTATACAAGAAGCTGGTTCGTCGAGCGCCTAAAGCATTGAACTGGTATATCCCTCTATATATTAAAATACATCTGCTACTTTAAAAGATGGAGTGGATTAACAGGTATTGGTTTGCCATTGCAGCTGGGAGGAATGTGCTCAGCCAAAAGTAGTTGTGAAAATCGAGACTGAGGACGAGATGCTAGATTTGCAAGTGAGTTTTACTATAACAAAGTCAATCTTTACCATGTAGTTGAGATTTATCTTGGACTGGATCATGTCATAGAGCTTGTTGTCTTCGCTTATATTCTTGTCTATGACTCTGTTTCACGAAACTGGCAGGAAAGAGCTAAATCCCTTAAGCTGCCTACACATATCACCATCGATGCTGGAAGAACACAGATCGCCCCAAGTAATAAGTTTCATAGTTCTCATCCTCCTTCTCAACATTCAAATCCTTTTGGTGCTTGCTAGTCAAACTACTAGGGATCATTTGTTTCTGCTAAAATGTCAATATCTAATATACTTCTATTTTATTTTATTTTTCAGATTCAAGGACAGTTATGGCTATTCTTGGTGAGTTGTTATTTAAAGACTTTGATGGATAATGTCTGAGTTTGAGAGTTGCTAATTGCTATTACCTAGATAACTAAATGGTACTAGTCTGGCCCATTGGTGCTTGTCATTCACCCTGATTTGACGTTATAGCTCACAGCATATGAAAATGGTTTTGTGTGGTATCCAAATCCTCTATGGGGGCTGTAGAGATCTTTGCTAGCCTAATTTGTTTATAGTATTTTATCAGCTTTTCTTAGTACAACATTCGAAGACTTAAAGGTGTTGTTACTGCTGCAGGACCAGTCCAAATTGTTGATGAAGTAACAGGTGGACTAAAGCTTCTGTAGCAGCTTCAAGTTTCTATATGACATCTCGTCTAGCCGATCTCTCAGATGGGACCAAGCACAAAAGACATGAACTCCGTTCTTGATGATGATGATGATGATAATGAACTCTGTATGTTTACTCATTCTTGACGATGATGATGAAAAATCTCATTTTAAAGCACTTTCCCCCCAACTTTTCATAGACGGTTTCTCTCCGGGATCAGATAGATTTTGTATTAGAGGTATCAAAAGTTCTAATGGCATTCCAGGAGCTACTATTTTGCTTCATTTGAAAAGTAAACAATTGTAACCTCTTGTTTTACTGGAAGATAAACAGAGTGTTATTCTGTATTTTTCTTACAAAATTTGCTTAAAGTTATACATTCTACACGAGATTATAACCACAAATCCTTGTCAAATCATTTTCTTGTCCCTTAACACCGGATGGTTCTTTGAACCTCTATATTACGTTGCAGTGACGCTTTCATAACCTCTGCATTACGCTGGAAACAACATCAAACACATGTAGGGAGCAGAACAACGAGGGGGGAGTAACTTCATACATGTAAATACTTCCCTTGCAAACCATATCATCTCATTTGCACACGACTTTATTGCCTCAATGTCAGACATGTTCCATGTCAGAAGAAAACACTATCTTCTTTTTCTGAGGAAACGCAACAACAATATACAGATTCCGCAGCAAAAGAATAGGGCCATCAATGCTTCACGCATATATAATGATGACTAACACAAACAAAAAAATTGAATCTCACACTTCTCCAGTGAACTGAAGTCGAGACTTGAGGAATTACACAACGGCTGCTGATGGAGCCTTCCCCAATGTGTTCCACAATATATAATCCCCAGATGTTACCTGTTATACACACATATGGTTGTAGTTAAAACACATATAAGGCCTTTAGAGTTTCTCATATCATGGGTTCAAACATTTCTTGGGTTTTTACTTACTTGAGCAGAATACTCGACTGGTGACTTTGTGGTTGGATAGATATTGACCTAGCAAAACAAAGGGATGCAATGATCAAAGAGAGCTCGAACCCTTGTAAAAGCTAGGCTAACAATGTAAACTAATCACCTAAAAAGCTTACCGATTTCGTGTCAATGGACATTCGAGATACAGATGCCCCCACAATCTTGAACGAGACCTATAAACCATAACACAAATTTAAACAACCTAGACCAGAAGTTTCGAAAAGGAAGAAACAAAAGGCATATACACATACCTTAGCGTAGTCATAGGCTTGCCAGCAAAAGGGTTCCTCCATCTCAACTGCCGGGAGATCCTTGTTCATTTTCTGCACCAATACCTCCTCCACGTTCACCACATTCTCTTTACCCTCACCGTCACTCTCTTCATCATCATTTCCGTCTCCTCTTCTCCTGCTCTTCAATGGACTAAACTTAATCGTCCCGGGGAAAGTTGCCTCAAGGCTTCTTCCAGAAAGACTACGCCCACTTCCCACAACCCTCCACTCAACAGAGTGCTCAGTGGTCACCACAGTCCCAGCTGAAGGAGTCCCATCAAACGCCACGATCCGTCTCCGCGGAAAGGGCATAGTAATAGTGCAAAACTCCATAGACAGAGGACTCTTGTACCCTTCCATGAGTCCCACCTTGAAGAGGAACGCACCTTCGTCCTCTGAGACCATCGACAGCTGATAGAACCCTTTCACCGGTGGTCCTAGCCCACAACCCGCCTGGTACTTCATGAGAACAAAGTTCCCCAAGGGAGGCTGGAATACAATGTTCTGTTTGTCAATCCCATGTGCTGGAACTTGCGCGCAGGGATGGAAAGATATAGACTCGATGCGGGCTTTGCTCAGCCCCGCTAGAGGAAAAGACACGTCAGGCAGTCCTTCTAGCTCTGCCCTGCAGTTTATCTGTCCTGCCACAGGTACACTGTCGGGAATCTCATCTCGGTCGTACATTGCAGCGTTAATGGTCTCGTGGATTGTGAATAACAGCCTCTGCTTCCCTTTGTACAAGTACGGCTTCCATGCTGGTTGCTTAAGGTCTTGGTGAGGAGGCTCAGCAGAGGAGAAGCCATTTGCTTTCATAGCAAAGATGTTAGAAAGGCTGAGGTCTAATGGTGTACCTGCAAAATTGATTCAAGATATGTCAAGGATTCATCATAGCACACACACTAATCAGGAAACAAATAATCTAATGCACAAAGATTAAACTTGCATTCCCCTATAAAAACACTTTTAAAGATATAATTTTACAATCACTCAACCAATTATAAAAAACGGTAAAATCTAATTGGTTGAACAGTTCCGATAAAGTTTTAAACTTAAAACTCCAAAACATAGTATACTTTGAAACAACATAAACCTTCTAAAACATCATATAATATGAAACGGAGGGAGTACAAACCAAAGGGCATGGCACTAGCGATGAAGTTTCTAAGTAGATCTTTGTCAAGCATCCCTGCTTTAGGAGCATCTGACGCCGCAGCTCCGGTTGTAAAGGAACCAGACTGTGAAGAAGAAGATGCAACGGGTGCAGCAGCTACAGGTCTCGGCCTCGACGAGATACCAATACTTCCAGTTAATGAATCAAACAAACCACCAACAGATGGCGAAGCTGCTACAACAACCTCAGGCTCAGCCGTATCACCAGAGACGATGTCACCAAACGCATGAGCCACCATCAAAGCCCTACAAAACATAAAGTGTGGGAGAATAAGACAACAACTGAAAACACTGTCTGAAAAACATTGAGAGATGTTTCCTGTAAAATTGCACCCACCCAGTGATGGATGACATGTTGAGCAAGAGAGATGATAAACTCAGATCTTCACCAACAGCTGATCCACAGTCAGATCTGTTAGATAAGTTAACAAAGTCTTTAATCTCCTTTGGTTCGACTAAAGGTAAGACGAGGATTTGATAGAGAGCTTTTGTGTGAAGCACAATAGGCCAGAGAATATTCGTCTCCTCATTTTCGTTAAATTCGTTTTCATCTTCCTCCTGAGATAAGGAAAGGCTGATGATGTGACGAGTGATGGGATCGTCGAGCCATGAATCCGATCCTTTTGTGGATTGAGCGACACGTAAGCCGTATCCACGACTCGAGCCTTCTCGTCTCCTTCTTTGAGCGAAAGCTGTTGCGAGTTGCTGATCGGTGGGAAGCCGAGGAGGATCTGAGACGTCGTTGTTTTCGTTTTCCGTCTTGAAGGCGGAGCGCCACCGCTTCTCCACGACCGGAAACTTCCTAAATGTCAACGTTTTGTTTGATTAGAGGTTGTGGAGGAATTGAAATTGAGTGATCGGAAGAAGATAAAAACCTGGAGAAGACGACAGTTTCATGGTTGTTGATTATCCAGAGAGCTCTGATGCTGCAACCAGAGGGCATGGTTTTGAAGTGAAGAACGTTTTTTCTGGGTGTGTGATTTTGGTGGAGGAGATGAAGTAGAAGACGACGACGACGGAAATTAAATTCGGTTTGGTTTGTTCCGGTTTAATAAAATAGACTTGAACACATCGATTGTTGCTGAGATGGGCCTTTATCTGGCCCAATAACATTAAAAAAGAAAGCAAAATGTCTGTACCTAAACGGCTGGAACCTATGCCTACCTTCTCCTCTAAACCTCAGCGGTCCCTCTGGCTTCTTCTCACACTTCTCCATTTTGTTGATGCACTTTGCAAGATACTTCCCTTGTTGTGACGCAACCTGTTTAAATTAATCATCATCAAGAAAAATCAGAATAAAATCTAGTCAGTTTACTTGTTCTAGAAGAAAGCTTTTTTATCTGTGCAGTAGGTGGAAGATTCTTCATCTGAGTATCAACCTCAGAGAGAGCTTTCTTAAACGTGTCGATGTTGACCTCGGTGTCATCGCCGTTAGCACTCTTGAGCAAGTTTGCAATGTTTCTCAGTTTATTCTTCTTCAAGTAAAGCTCCACCTGAGGGTACCTCTGGCAAATGTCTTTCACCACGCTTTTGAACTCTTTCTTGTTCAATGTTCCCGTCTCTCCCTTGTCTGCCTTACTGAAAATTGCAGCTATATCTTCCTGTTAACACAAGGCAAACAATCAGATAAAAATCTGAAAAGTCACTAATCATCTGATACATGATTACGTCAACTTAAATATAATGATTTCACTGCTAAAAGTAGAGAAAAGTGAATAGAGGTTCTCAAGAGTTGCTATATAAAGAACTTTACTAGATACTGCGAGAACAAATGTTTTATGTCAATTTTTGTCATTTAAATTTAATAACCTAATCAAATTATGTTAAAAAAATAATCTTTGGAACATCAAAAATGAGAACCTCTCAAATGAGGTTGCTATAAGGAGTTGAAAACGTTACCATGACTTTGCGTTGGTTGATGGTTGCAGTCTCACCTAAAGCATAGACACTGTCGCATCCCTCCACTCTAAGCCATTCATCAGTCGCCAAGACACGCCTCGAGTCCAACTCCACCTTCTCTCGATTTGCCTAAACCGCTGGTTTTTGCGGCAAACCGAGAGAAGGAGTTCGAGTTTGTTGAGCCGAGGCTGACTTATGGAAACATAGGAGGGAGGTGAGAACCCTTTCGTTGAAGAAGCTTACCAGAGGATCGCGTTGGATCAGCTGATCACACTCTCGGGGATTCAAGAAGACGATCTGTTGATAATGTCTGACGTGGACGAGATCCCCAGCGGCTCACACCATCGACCTGCTAAGATGGTGCGATGGTTACCCGAGTGTTCTTCACCTCCAGCTCAAAAACTACATGTACTCTCGTTCGAGTATTTCGTGGATAACAAGAGCTGGAGAGCTTCTGTGCACCGGTACAAGCCTGGGAAGACACGGTAAGCGAGTTTGTGTTCAAGATGAGAGCGTATAGCCACAACGATAGGGTTAGATTCTCTCATTATCTGAATCCGGAGAGGATACAGGATGTGATATGTAGAGGGACTGATCTGTTCGACATGCTTCCTGAGGACTAGTATACGTTCAGGGAGATCATCGGGAAGCTTGCAGGTCTTACTCGGCTGTTCATCTCCCGAGTCATTTGATTGAGAAAGCTGAGAGTTATTATAAGTACTTGCTGCCTGGGAACTGCGTTAGGGACAGTGGCTGATAAGGGTTTGTGCTTATCATCCATCAGTCTTTGTATATTGTGGGAGTCTGAAACAGAGGTTTGGTACAGTTTTATTTGAGGAAGAGTGATGTGATAAGTGGAGTCTCTGGGTTCAGCTTATCTCTCGGTGAGGGTATATAACATTTACTGACTTCATGTTCCCCCATGTTGTTTTGGGAAGTTTTGTCGGAATTGTCTTTCTCTCTTTTACTTCAAAACTCTTTTCATGCGCTCTTTTTAGTGTGTACAATCTATTAGTGAGTTCTTTACATTATCCTCAGATTCTTTGTAATCTTTATTCTTAATTTGATCTCCTCTTGATCCTTTTGTTGGTTCTTTGTGTTAAAGCGTAAGCATTTACTAATTAGCTTCTACTCTTCTACAACTCATGAAATAGGTGAGCTTCTCTGACCTTGCAAACCAAACAGAACCTAATTAAACCAAATTGTACGTAAAAATAAAAAAGTTATTGACAACAAAATATGTATTGTTTATAATTTTAAATACAACATATTTTTTTCAAGAAAAAACACACTCTGCTCAGAGTGCAGATTATGATATAATTTCATCTGTAAAGCATTGAAACATCTTTATATAAAACACGCCAAGCGATTGACAATTTGCCCCCTACAACTCCCTCAAACCCATGAAGCTAAAGGACCAAAACAGAGGACTAGTTAAAATCGAGACTTTGAATCAATCAGAACTAAGTAAACCAAGTCCAACCCCATTACGATTCAAGCGGTATATATATATTCAAACGCGATTTGCAAAAATATAGATATTCAAATGAAACCTTCAAAAAAAAAAACAAAGAAAACCATCCTTACAAAGTTAAAATTACAATGGGTTCAAACGAGGTAGAAATAAATAGATTTAGTTGGGTGAAAGGGAGAATAAAGTATCGAAATGAGGAACGGGATACCCAAAGACGCCCACGGGTGGTGAGAAAACTTGATGATAAGATTTGGTATGGAGATCATGTATGACCATAGGTTGCTTGAAGGCAGGACCAAAGAGTAACTTGTTCTTCTTCTCGAGAAGCGCTAATGGCAATGCAACTGGTAGTGGATAATAAGGAAGCTCCTCACACAAAGAAAAGGTTTTGGTGAGATCTATTGTACAAATTTCCTTCCAGGAGGTATTGTTGTGTAACGACCATATGACTTGGGTGGGCCAGTTTCTTTGGGATACGCACAAGGAGTTGTCGAGGATGCACAAGACGACTTGATGAGGTTCAGGTATATCGGAAAAGGGAGGTTTACAGACGACTTGAAAAGTTTCAGTGTGAAGATCAAAAGATAAGAGTTTGGCACACTCGGTTAACCAATAAAGTGACCCATCAAAACACACAGGCTTAAGGCGATCCAAAATCCGATATGGAGAAGCAGGGAGAATGTACCTCCAAGCATTAGTGCTAAAGTCGAAAACCTCACAAGTAGTAGTAGGAGACTTGTTGTGGAGGCCAAATTCAGATGAATTACATAACCAGACGGGCTTGTAGGTACCAGTGAATTTGTCTTTGCCGAATCCAAGTTGAGGGCTTGGGGGTAATGTGTATTTACACATGTTGGAGTGGATCTGTTGGGCTCTAGAAAGAGGAAAACTTTGGTGCCATCTGGTAGCCGGATTCGCCACCAGGTTTGGTGTGTGGTAAGAAAAGAGGCATACAAGACCATCACAACTACCGTAGCAAACCGTGGCGTTGGGATTAGATGGGAACTTGGCCAGACGAATCATTGACGACGACCCCAAGACAGGGATTCTCGCTTCTTCTTCATAGTCGGTTATATCATGATTATGCTCCATCACATAAAGAATATCTGGATCTCCCGATTGCTGTGATTGCCTCAACTGTGCCTCTTTGAAACGGAGGGACTCGATTGTCGATTTCCACTTCTTTGATACACATTTAAACCTCAGCAGAGACTTCACAGCAAGTCTCGACAAGATGAGCTCCACAATTTCGTCTGGTAGCGTAACCACAAAGCGATGTCTTCTCAGCATTATTGTCTGATTGATATCATAACAGATGGTCGAGAGACCCGCTTCTTTTATACAACTGCACCAGCATCCCAGTCCATCTACGAATCGGAAAAAAAAAAACAAAAAGGAAATGTTCCGTTTATCTACTAATTATGAAAAAAATAAAATTTCCATCTTAACTGGAAAATTAGCATAATTTTATTGTGTAATTAGCACCAGCATTCCACTTTCCTCCAAATTCATCCCCTGATCTCTCGAACTTGGCCTCCCTCTGGCCCTTGGGACCCTGCATCTCCCTCTTGGTCTCACCATACACATCTCTCCCGTCACTCCTGACATCCATAGCACCATATCCAGAATCCTCGTGGATTTAGGGTAAGAAGAAGATCCAGAATCCTCGTGGGGGGTATTTGGCTGACGATGAAGAAGAAGATGGATGAGTCACACCCAGGGCCGGTCCCTAAAGCCCGTAAAGCTTGGGCTTTAGGCGCAAAAATGTAGATAGAAATTAGGGGCGCCAAATTGAACAACTAATTCTTGTAGGCACAGTGGTTTGAGTTCCGTATCTGCTTATTAATGATCGAGGGTTCAGAGTTCGAACCTTAAGGTTGCTTTTTCTGTTGGTAATATCTTTTTCCATTTTTTTTTATATGTTTATCAAATGCTATAGCCAGCCATATAAGAACAAAACAAATCAACTAAAAAACCTAATTTTTTTCTACCACATACAATTAATTTCTTAGAGTTTCAACTAAGCCTAGTTTCAATAATTTATGGATTCTCTTCTTACATGGTCGATTTTCACAGTTTTATTATCCTACTCATGTATGAGTTCCTTCTCCTTCTACTAGTTTTCTTCAATTTCACCCAAATATTATTTTTTCCTTATCTTGAAAAGAAAGAACAAATATGAATTTTTTTGTTGGGTTTAAATACTCTCGTGGACTCTCTCATGCTTTGACAATTGAAGGATTCAGTAAAATTTACAAACTGATCGTTGTCTTTTGTTGTATGTACAAATTATGTAGTGTTCTTATTCACTTTAACTTTTAAGTAATTGTAAGGTTATTCTAATTTTCAGTGAATTTGTAAAAAGTGTTGCTGGACACAAAATAAAAACTCAGCTAAGTTGAACGCAGAAAAAAATTTAAGAATCATTACTTTATCTATTAGATCAATTAGTATTTTGTTACTGCAAAAAACAATGTTGGATTTTTTTAAAAGAATTCTTGTAAGAGGGCAGCAATTCTTTGATTCGCTTTAGGCGCCATAGAATCCAGGACCGGCACTGGTCACACCACCACCTTCTTCGAGCGGTTGAGACGGCGATTAGCGAGTCGCGAAATTATCAGAGACGGTCAAAACTCAAATGGACGCAAAATGTGACAAGTGTCAGTTAATTACAACTGGACGCAACTAGACCTCCACGTTTGTTGTGACTCCTACAGTGGCTTCTATTAAGTTCTAAATTTTTATCTTTAATCATACTTTTTATCATAATTTTTTTTTTGTCTTTCTAGAAAATTAATTTTCATGTTTGTGTTTTTATTTGTAATCATATTTTTATTTTTCTTTATAAACAAATAAAAACAGATTTTTTATAAAGATTTATACACATATTTATAAAAATAAAAAAACATACTCCCTCCGTCCCATTTTAAGTGGTGATTAAGGGTTTTTATTTTGTCCCAAAATAATTGATATTCTCACTTTTCTAGACAAAATTTAATGTTGATTAAAATTTATAGTTGATTACAAAATGTTATATCTTTTTTCTATTGGTGAAACTATTTTATTTAATGCTATTTTTATAAAATCAAGAAAAATTACATAGAATTTTGTGTTTTCTTAATCTTTGTGAAAAAACCTTAAAATCCACTTAAAATGGGACAGAGGGAGTATTTGTGTATTTATTTTTCTTTATAAACAAATAAAAAAAGATTTTTATAAATATTTATACACATATTTTAAAATAAAAATAAAAAAAAAATAAACATATTTTTATTTTTCTTCATAAACAAATAAAAACAGAATTTTATAAATATTTCTACACATATTTATAAAAATATACATATTTGTGTATTTATTTTTCTTTATAAACAAATAATAACAGATTTTTATAAATATTTATACACATATTTATAATAAATAAAAATAAACATATTTGTGTATTTATTTTTCTTTATAAACAAATAAAAACAGATTTTTATAAGGATTTATACACATATTTATAAAAAAAAATAAAAAATAAAAAATATTTGTGTATTTTTTTTTCTTTACAAACAAATAAAAACAGATTTTTATAAAAATTTATACACATATTTTAAAAAAAAAAAAAAATAAACAATCATGATTTACAGACAAAATTGTTTTCAGATGCTGCTTAAAGCTATTCCATTTATCATCCTTAAGTTTGTGATTTGTAATAATCAAGAGTGAGTTCCAAAAAAAACCATTAAAAGAACATTGAGGACATCATGCAAAATCTTGAAGGAGAAACCAAAAAAATGTTTGGAGAGAACCAAAAAAAAAGAAGCTTAGATGCTGCTAGAGTCACGGCCAAAGATAAAGCGTCGAACCCAATCAGACACCACGAGCGACCTTGTGCGCCAGCTCACCAGTTTGCTAGCGTAGACAGAGTACCACAGCCACTGGCTGCTGTGACCAATAGAGACCCAATCTCCAGGCAGCTCGGCTGCTGCCTGTTCCCCTCCAAGCGGAGCAAACGATCCAAAATGCCTGTACCTAAACGGCTGGAACATGTGCCTACCTTCTCCTCTGAACCTCAGCGGTCCCTCTGGCTTCTTCTCACACTTCTCCATCTTGTTAAAGCACTTGGCCAGGTACTTCCCTTGTTGTGATGCAACCTGTTAATTAATCATCATCAAGAAAAATCAAAACCGAGAGGTTTTAACTAAAATCTAGTCAGTTTACTTGTTCTAGAAGAAAGCTTTTTTACCTGTGCAGTAGGTGGAAGATTCTTCATCTGAGTATCAACCTCAGAGAGAGCTTTCTTAAACGTCTCGATGTCGACCTCGGTGTCGTCTCCGTTAGCACTCTTGAGCAAGTTTGCAATGTTCCTCAGTTTCTTCTTCTTCAAGTAAAGCTCCACCTGAGGATACCTCTGGCAAATGTCTTTCACCACGCTTTTGAACTCTTTCTTGTTCAATGTTCCCGTCTCTCCCTTGTCTGCCTTACTGAAAATTGCAGCTATATCTTCCTATTAAAACAAGGCAACAAATAGATTAAAACTCTGAAAACTCACTAATCATCTGATACATGGGTCGTATATAAGAGTGTACTCAATGGATATCTCAACTAAAATATAATGATTTTATACTAAAAAGTAGAGAAAAGTGTGAATAGAGAGGTTCTCAAGAGAACAAATGGTATAGTCTCAATTGTCATTTAAATTTAGTAACATAATTAAATTATATTAAAATAATCTATTATAATCTTTTAGGTGTTGAAACGTTACCATGACTTTGCGTTGGTTGATGGTAGCAGTGTCACCTAGAGCATAGACACTGTCACATCCCTCCACCCTAAGCCATTCATCAGTCGCCAAGACACGCCTCTGACCCTGTATTCATATACTCAATACTTAGCATTCTTATTAAATGGACAAAGAGTAAATTATTTGGTTAGTTAAAGTAAATCTAACCTGACCAATCCGTTGCATAAACTCCCTGATAACTGGACGTATCCCAACCCCCGTAGACCACACAACCATACCATAAGGCTCAGACACAATTTCACCAGTCTTAACCTCCTTCGTCGATATCTCATCAGCAGTCACTCCCACAACCATGTTCTTCGTCTTCAGATCAATCCCATCTCTCTGAAACTTCTCCTCGGCGAAAGCAGTGATCCTCTTGTCAAACGTGTTGAGAATGTGGTCCCCCGCTTCAAGAAGAGTGATCCTCGTGAACTCCTGAACCTTAGGGTAAATCTTAGCAACATCCTCCACCAAAAAGTCATGCAGCTCGGCTGAGAACTCAACCCCGGTGGGCCCTCCACCGACAACAACGAAGTGGAGAATCTTCTTCCTCTCTTCCTCGGTTAAACTAGGAAGAGACGCTCTCTCGAAACAGTTGATAACCGATCTACGAATCTTGAGCGCGTCCTCGGCTTCTTTCAAGAAGTGAGCGTGCTCCTCGACTCCAGGGGTGTTGAACGTGTTGGACTTAGCTCCAACGGCAACGACGAGAATGTCGTAGTCCATGTCAAACTCTTTCTTAAGGCTCGAGGATCTGCAGTGGATCTTCTTGTTAGAGGGATCGATGTTGACGCACTCGGCCTCGGTGTACTCGAACCCTTTCTTGCGCATGAGGCCGCGGATGGGCTCCACGATGCTTCGGGCTTCTACGGTGCCGTTGGTGACGCTAGGGAGGAGAGGGGTGAAGAGGAAGAAGTTGCGTGGGGAGACGACTCGGACGTCGTAGTTAGGGTTGTTGAGGTGGCTCAAGAAGCTGTAGCCTCCCCAGCCGCTACCGAGAACGACAACTTTCTTCTTCTTGGTTTCTTGTCCGTCTGCGGTTAGTGTACGTTTCGGTGGAGCCGAGTCTGAAAACACAAGCAAACCTCCACCGCTGCAAAAAAGCAAATACATGAAAACGACAACGGTTAGAAAATGAAACGACAAAAGATCTTATGAGACTAGGTCTAATGAAACTTTACGTGACTATAAAAGAACTGGATCTGAATTAATATTCATACATATATACATTATACAGAAGCAGATCTAAAGGAGAGTTATGTCACCTGAAGGAGCTGAGGAGGAGGAGCTTGGAAGCAGCAGGGTAAGCTTTGAAGAAGCTGTAAGCTCTCTTGGAGAAGCTATAGGAACTCATGATGTTGTTGTTTCAGCAAATTTACTCAGCTAGTTTCTCTCAAGTTCTCCAGAATATTATATAAAGGTGAGAGCTTTACAAGAATATTGGAAGAGAGGAGGCTGTGGCAATGTGAATGCAAAAGATGGAAACTATAAAGGCTACGCTTTTTAGGTTAAAGAGAAGCTGGCGGAGACACACACCTACGCAAAGTAAGGAAAGACAGCTAGGAGGAGAAATTGGAGTAGCGCCCAAGTAAAAATATGGAATATTATCATTTAATAATATTCTCATTTGTTGACCAAATAATATGTAATTTTCACTTTTTCCCCCAAGAAAAAAGGAAACGGGAGACCCAATAAATAAACGGCTGACCGACTTTTTTAGGGTTTGACTTCTGTAAACTAGTGTGATATTATTAGTACTAGGTTCAACCTTCAAACAAACAATAGTTTTAATATAACTTAACAAATACTTTAGTTTTAACAAAATTGTATTTGTTAAAATGTGATTTACATCTAATTTGTTTATACTGATTTAAATATCTATCTTCTACTATATAATAACAGGTGCGGCACAAACAATGATTATATCAACAAAGAAGAAGCATGTTTAAGTTAGCACTAAGATGCGTAGGCATGTGTATTGCAAGTAAATTACTGAAACATAAGAATTTCAAGATCTCCAAATGTTGGTTACACATTGCTTCCTTTCAAACATGAAACAGCTCTTACAGTTACACCAGCGAAACTCCAAGTAATGTAGATGATTAAATTAAATATAACTAATATTTTTAGGGATGTAAATTGTATTCCAGAGATTAATTCCATCCGTAGCTTAAGTATTATATGTTAGTAATAATATAGAAGATCCAAGCATACATTTTAAGTTACATCCAAAAGACACAAACCAAGTTTACATTAACAAAAAAAAAAGTTCACATTTTTCGTATTAAAAAGACCAACCAGAAAAAAAGTATAAAAACCTCCCGGTGTAATGAGATTTAGTTCTTGGAGTATTCAGACGAATGAATCGGAGCATACCCTTCCGGTGGTTGCTGCTGCGGCTCTGACGGTTGTGGCGGCGGTTGCTCAGCTTCAACCTTTTCTTTTGTTTTCTGACTAACCTCTCCAGCCGCTTTAGCAACTCTGCTCAACGCTCCAGCAGCCCAGCTCACACCGGTCAACACATAACGGTTCTTCATCACGGCTGTTCCTGCGCTGCTCACAGTCTGTTCCGCAGTGGCAAAGGCAGACTTGGTCCTCTCCGAAACCTGGAAGCTTTGGTCCACCTCTTTGATCTTGTCGTTCACCAAGCTTGTACCAGCTGTGAATTTTTGGCTCAGACCGATTTTTTGGTCTATGGAAGCGACTCCTGCGGTTGCTGTTGAAGTGAAACCGAGTTTCTCATCGAAAGCTTTTGCTTTGCCGACAGCGTCTTTCCCGAGGATAAAGCCTTTTGCTAACATGCTGCTCACAACATCTTCTGCCTTCTGTACAACTGATTCTGAGGCGCCTCCGACACCACCGCTCTGAGTTTCCTGGGAAATGAACACAAGTTAGAACCTGTAGAGATCATTACTTAAGAACCAACTCACTCGATATATCTATACCAATCACAGATTTGCAAGTTATGACAAATAATCAATGAAAACATCAACGGCAATGGCTTCTGATTCCATTTAAGTGGAAGCAAAGAAAAAACAATATATATATGATCAAGATGGAAGGAAGACATTACAGTATGAGAAGCAGGTGGAGTGTAGTTAGGAGCCATCTCAATGATGACTGATTGATCAGCAATACTCGCACCCTGTAGAAAAACAAAACATCACTTGTTGTTAGTATGATGACTTCAGTTACAAAATGTTCCAACTTTTACTTGTAATTATCTTTACTCCAGATACAGAATGGATTCCATGAGGGCAGTAAAGCAGTGGAAGTAATTCTTGAGTGTTTCTCACCAGATAAAATGAAATCATGGACTGGCTACTAATTTCTAGACTAACAGCCACACTGAACTTAGCATATACATACTAGTTGAAGGCTACATATAATATATTATGACACAATGAGTAATGTTTAACGGGAAGGAAAGTGAACCCACAGATAAGAGGACAGCGGTCTCAGCTCCTTGAGGATCTTTGAATGTGACAAAAGCACTATGCTCGTTACTGCTTAGTTAAAACATGGATAGCAAACAAAAAGAAAAGCTCAGAGTCAATAATAATATAACACAAAGAGAATCTAAATTTGCTGAAAATAGCTTTCATCACTATCACACAAGAACGAAAAACAATAAACAAAAAAGAAAGAGAGGTATTGGGAATGGACTAACGGTTGGATGTCAATGGTTTCAACTTCACCAGAAAAAGAGAAGAACTCTTTGATATCATGCTCTGTTGCTCCTGAGGAGAGATTAACAACTTTTACCGACCTTATCTGTCATCACCACAAAAAAAATTAAAAGGATAGAATCAAATTCAATGTGTGTCAATGAACTTTTTTTTGTCTCAAAAGATTGTAAAACACAACGATCAAAACAACTGGAAGCACAAATGAATGAATCTATCATCTGTAATGAATCAATATACCAAACCTAGAAAATCACCGGAGATGAAATTCTCATATACTATTATTGTATGATTTCTGATTCCTATATACAGATCAACAGCTATCTATAGACACAAATCAATTCGATTCCAGAACAAATCACTAACCAACCATTCCTAATCTTCAGAAAAATTCCCTAAAAATGATCACAGCAAAATCTGGATTAAATTATAAGCAGAAAAGGAAATGAATGAACAAACCGCCATGAATGAATGGTGTGTTGGTCTTCGTAGTCGGGGAAGAGGAGAGAGATTATTGTGATTGCTTTCTAAAACGCAGATTCACGAGAACCGAAACGCACTTCTAGAAAGGAAGCGTAGTCTTTGGTTTTTATGACACCGCACACGCACAACTTCGACGTGTGGGCGTTACGCCATTACTAATCCTTTTTTTTTTTAAGTGCTAATAGATTTTTTTTTCAACAATTCATTAATATTTCATCAAAACTCAAATAATAATACAACAAAAAGTTAGTTAGAAAATGAATGGCATATGGTTACATCACTACAAATTGGTTAAATTAAAGAAAAAAAAAGATCTTTCATCATTAAAAGTTGAGTTTTGTCTTATCATAAAAATATCTATGCATTAAAGTTGTTAATTCAAAATAAGTAAAGATCTTATGTTTATTATATGAAATTTTCCCAACCTTTTTCTAATTTAAATGCTGTTTTCCAAATTGTGGACATACTTTTGGATTTTTAGGCATGTGAATTATGTTTAGTTTGGTAAAACAAAACGGGCCTTATGTTCATCACATTGGGCTTTATACTAAACTAGTACCGATCCTAATGACTATAGCTTGGTGTCGTTAGGATCGGTTGAGACTGAATCTGTCCGGTTTAAACGGTCCGAGTTTCATTTCAATTAGGGTGGGTCAACTACGGCAGCGCAGGAGGATCCTTCCCTACGCAATGACGTGTCGCGCAGCTCCGTATTAAATAATTTCCCTCCACCACCATATTCACGCGGACCACATGACATAAATCATTTTATTCACTTTTTAAAAAATTAAACTAAAACAATAAATTTCGACTTCACACCTAACGAACTCTTCCCATCATCATCGTCGTCTTTGAGAGAGATTCGAGAGAGAAAAGAGAGGAGGATGAGTTTCCAAGATCTCGACTCTCGATTTCAGCAGCAGCAGCAGCCCAATCGTGGGAGAAAGCAACAGAGACCTCTGTCTAGTCGTGGTGGGGATCCGTCTCAGGAGGTAGCCGCGGGGATATTCAGGATCAGCACGGCTCTCAATTCCTTCTTCCGCCTCGTTAATTCCATCGGAACTCCTAAGGACACTTTCGACTTGCGTGAGAATCTGTCAGTAATCACTTCCCCCCCTCTGTTTTTCTTTTAAATCTCTGTGTTCATTAATTAGGGTTTTTGATTTTTTTGCTCTGAATTATAGAATAAAAATATGATTTTTAATTGTTTTCCCGGGGAATTGTCTTATAAAGTTGAGTTCTTTTTTTTTTTTGTTGGCAGGAAAAATTTAAGGTTACAGATTTCAGAATTGGTGAAGAATACGTCAGCTAAGCTTAAGGAAGCCAGCGAAGCTGATCTCCATGGCGCAGCTAGTGTAAGTCAATGCTTACATTTTTTTTTTGTTTATGGTGCTTATCAAAATGTTAGATATGAAAGAGAATATTTAGTTGGAGAATTGGTTGCTTGCTAGGTGTGTTGTGCGTCATGTCCTGTTTGTTTATCTTTAGAAGTTATCCTAATTCTTATGTTATGTTTTGTGTTCTTTTCTTTGTAGCCAATTAAGAAGATTGCGGATGCTAAACTGGTGAAAGATTTTCAAGCTGTTCTCAAAGAGTTTCAGAAAGCTCAGAGACTTGCTGCTGAAAGAGAAATTACTTATACTCCTGTCGTCACTAGAGATATCCCTACTAGGTTGGTAACCATGTTAGTTCTACTTTGACCAGTTAAGGTTTTAGCACAGGTTTAGAAGCATAAAACCATGGTTAATGAATGAGTCTCGTTGTTTCCTATATGAGGGTTTAAAAAAGAGTTATGTAGATGTTGTTTATGTGTTTTTAAATTCAACTGAGGAGCTAGCTTGATTGATGAATCTAGTTTGTAAACTTTTCAAATGTTCATAAAGCTTTAAACTTGTGAATATTACTGCTAGTTTTTTCGGGATTTGGATCATGCTTACACATGTTTCATTGTTATGCTACTCCATCCAGTTATAATGCACAGGAACTGGATACAGAATCTTTAAGGACCTCCCAGCAGCAAACTCTTCTTCTACAATCAAGAAGGTGAGGAGAATGTTTTGATTGTATGCTATATCATTTTAGTTGTCGAATTAACTTGATTATCTTTTCGCATAAACCTTACACAGATGTTAGATCAAGCAAGCAGTTTATTTTGTTGGTTAATAAGATATCTCCCATTCAGTACTAACTCCGTCCTCAATTAAGCTAACGATTAGGTTAATAGGATTTTTGCAGTTGGTTAAGGCCAAAAAAAAACCCCATTAGATCCTTGTACTCTGTTTCGGCGTATGGTGTTAACTTATGTCTTGCAGCTATGTGCTATTAACTTCTTATTGTTCTCATTTCAGGCAAGAAGTAGTGTTTCTAGATAACGAGATAACATTCAACGAGGCAATCATTGAGGAAAGAGAGCAAGGAATTCGAGAGATTCAAGAACAGATTGGTGAAGTGAATGAAATCTTCAAAGATCTAGCTGTTTTAGTGAACGATCAAGGAGTTATGATCGGTAAGTAACTCCCAACAACCATAACTCGTACACTTTCCATATCTCCTTTACTTCTTTAAAATCTAAGAAGCACCGGAATGTCTATTTGGCAGATGACATCAGCTCTAACATTGATAACTCACAAGCTGCAACCGCACAAGCCACTGCTCAACTCAGAAAAGCATCTAAAACTCAAAGAGCAAACTCATCTTTGGTACACACTACTAGACATACTCTCTTCTCAATTATTCCGTATTTTTAGCAGCTCAAGCTAAGTTTTCATATGGTTTACTTTTGTTGCAGACATGCCTTCTTATTCTCATTTTTGGGATTATTCTGCTCATTGTCATCATCGTTGTCTTGGTCTGATCATAAAACTTCAAGCATCAAGGGAAAGGCGAGTGGATGATAACTATACAAATTACCCCATTAAGGATATAAACTATTGTACAGATTCTTTATACTCCATTTGTCTTTCTCATGTAATCGAATTGAATCTTGATTTCCAATATCGTGTGAATGTTGTATGTGTTCATCCAGCTTCAAAGATCGTTATAGCAAAAATATGTAATATACATATATAGTCTGATATATTTCCTCCTTTCATGTCTACTCTTGTCAATCATTGTTCCATTTTCTGAAAGTATCATTAATCTTTTTTTTTTCCTATATAATCACATAATTTTACTGACAGAACATTGATCATCATAATAGAAGTGAACGCTCTGACACGACCCATATAGAACAAGAACTTTTACTATATTCGATTATATATTTTTGGAACGAAGTAAAAACACTCCTAATACATTGATATAAACTCAAATTGCCGTATTAAAACCCACATGGATCATCATTAAAAAATTGAGTATTTTGTATGATACTTAAAAGAGAGAGTCCTTGAAGGGGCAAGTCTCCATACAGGTTTTGAAGCAATATGGGTCGTCCTCGCCACATCTGATGTGACAATATTGTACGCAGGTAGAGTAGTCACCTACTTGTGGCAATATTGCTTCATCCCTTCGTATTAAGACCACATAAATACATCAATATTCAACACAGTAATAAAACAAGAACAAAAATATTATAAAGAGAAGGAACTCGATCGCAGTACGTACTTTAGGATAACCTGTGGTGTGTGAGCTTTGGTGCACTTCCATCTGCAATGATATTGGCAATGCTCACTGATAATCATTAAAAAAAATTGAAGCCCAAAAGATCCAACCCAAAGTAATCTTACAAAGAGACAAAGGCCTGAAGGGTCCTATTTGCTAGAAGATCAGAATGGGCGTTCAACGATGGAGAAACATCAGAGAAAGAGATAGATTCGAAGACAGAGGAGATCACGAGATAACATTCAACGAAACAATTATCAAGGAAAGAGAGCAAGGAATTAGAGAAATTCAAGAACAGATTGGCGAAGTGAATGAAATCTTCAAAGATCTAACTGTTTTAGTAAACGATCAAGGAGTTATGATCGTAAGTAACTCCCAACAACCATAACTCGTACACTTTCCCTATGTCTTTTGCTTCTTTAGAAACTAACAAACACCGCAATGTCTATATGGCAGATGACATCAGCTCTAACATGATAACTCACAAGCTGCAACTGCACAAGCCACCTCTCAACTCAGAAAAGCATCTAAATCTCAAAGAGCAAACTCATCTTTGGTACACACTAGTAAGACATATAGACTCTCTTCTCACTTTTTTTTTTCAATTCAATTATTCTGTATAATTAGCAGCTAAAGCTAAGTTTCCATATGTTTAACTTTGTTGCAGACATGCCTTCTTATTCTCATTTTTGGGATTATTCTGCTCATTGTCATCATCGTTGTCTTGGTCTGAGCATCAAACTCCAAGCATCAAGCGAAGACGAGTGGATGAAAACTATACAAATTACCACATTAAAGATATAGATTATTGTACAGATTCTTTATACTTCATTTGTCTTTCCCATGTAATCAAATTGAATCTTGATTTCCAATCGTGTGAATCGTTATAGAAAAATATATAACATATATAGTCTGATATATTTCCGCCTTCGTTCATATCCCTTGAAAATATATATAATTTTACTTATTTGTAAATTATAATATGAAAAAGTTCAAATAATCTACTCTTGTTAATCATTAGTCCATTTTTTCTGAAAATATCATTAATCTGTTTTTTTTGAATAATTCCATAATTTTAATAAAACATTGATCATTATAGAAATCTTCATCAATGTAGTATGTTATGGTTTATAAGCTTAGTGTTATCTTTATTCTTTTCCTTTTTGAGTTTTGTACTGAAACTTCCTAGTCATCGTTAAGTGTGGATTTTGATTGTTTGTCCTTCATACTCATTAGATGGGTTTCTTACAAAAGTTCTTAAAAATCTTGATCATGATACAGACTTTTTTTGGTTTTACTCGTTTGCTTATTGTAACAAGTCGAGACTCAAGGGCTATCCTATGCGTTTATATGCTGCGATTTATCTGTCCTTGCGCATTATGACTCGCCTAAGGGAGAGGAAACATTGGACGATATGCGTTTGTATCTGATTGGTGGTCTTGATAGTATTATCTATGTCGATCGATGGTATTGTCATATAGTTTATGTATTCTCCGTTTGAGATTTGACACGGCCCATATAGTACAAGAACTTTTACTATACTCGATTATATATTTCTGAAACGAAGTAAAAACACTCATAATACATTGATATAAACTCAAATTGCCGTATGAAAACCCACATGGATCAGCATAAAAAAATTTGAGGATTTTGTATGATACTTAAAAGAGAGAGTCCTTGAAGGGGCAAGTCTCCATACAGGTTTTGAAGCAATATCGGTCCTCACCACATCTGATCAGACAATATTGTGCGCAGGTAGCGTGGTCACCTACTTGTGGCAATATTGCTTCATCCCTTTGTATTAAGACCACATAAATACATCAATATTCAATACAGTAATAAAAAAGAACAAAAATATTTTAAAGAGAAGGAATACGCAGTACGTACTTTAGGATAACCTGTGGTGTGTGAGCTTTGGCGCACTTCCATCTGCAATGATATTGGCAATGCTCATCTGCGCCGCATTTGGCAACGCAATCGGTGACGCATGAATTGTAGTCTTCTATTTCTTGATTAATACTAATAGTAGCACATTCCACTGTTACCAATACCATCACCATCATCATCACCATACACATTTTGTGAGCCATATCTGATAACTTTTTTTTGTTCAAACACGTTTAAGACTCAAGAGTAGCAAGAATGTAAGATTGATGTTTGTTGTTTGTTTAGTGTGATTTGTGTGGGTTTATATATACGATGAAGGAAATATTATATATGGAATTATTTATTCCCTTATATTCTTCTATTTTATTCCATATATTATTTGGAAATAAGTTCCTAGAAAAGGATCAATGACCAGAATTCTTACTTTCTTATTTTCAAAATAGAATCATATATTAGAAAAAGAACAGTATTTTTGAAATATGACCAGAATTCTTTCTTTCTTGTTTTTGAAAATATAATTATATATTAGAAAAATGTACAATGCAAAAATATGATGATAATATAATTTTATCTATTATTTTATGTTTGTTTGTTTTATTTATATTTTTATATTTGCCTCATCAACATGTTTGTTAGTTGTATTGATTTTAGGGTGACTTACGAGAATGCCAACCGGAGAAGTGTGCAATTAGGAGAATATGTCATTTTGAGTTGTGGACAAAAATATTACATTTTGAGTTTAAGTTGATCAAAAAACACATGTAGTTTTCGTTTTTTCCTTAATTAGATATCTAGTTGAGCACTAACTCTAGCCTTGACTTAAAATCATAAGTGCCATCTTCTCTGTTTCAGCAATTAAATTTTCAATGACATGCTATTAACTTGATTTTTTTTCATTCCAGACAAGAAGTAGTGTTTCTAGATAACGAGAGAGCGTTCAACGAAACAATTAACGAGGAAAGAGAGCAAGGAATTAGAAAAATGCAAGAACAGATTGGTGAAGTGAATGAAATCTTCAAAGATCTAGCTGTTTTAGTGAACGATCAAGGAGTTATGATCGGTAGCCGGTCCTAGAAATATATAGGCTAGAAGCCAAAAAAATTATGTGTCTGACTAGATTCGAACTCATGACCTCATCAAACAAGTGAGAGTACATTTACCAAGTATGCTAAAGAAAGTTTTGACAAAATTTCGGTTGAAATAATAGTTAATATTTGGCGGCTGGAAGCATGTGCTTGATCAGCTTCTGTTCAAGGCCGGCTTAAGTAACTCCAACAACCATAAACCATACACTTTTCCTATATCCTTTGCTTCTTTAGAAACTAACAGTATAATGTGTATATGGCAGATGACGCCAGCTCTAACATTGATAACTCACAAGCCACTTCTCAACTCGGAAAAGCGTCTAAAAACTCAAAGAGAAAACTCATCTTTGGTACACACTCTTAGACTCTCTTCTCAGTTTTTCAATGCAATGGTGCTGCAGCTAAAGTTTCATGCATATGTTTTAATCTGTTGCAAAATGTATTCTTATTCTCATATTTAGGATTGTTCTGCTCATTGTCATCATTGTTGTCTTGGTCTGAGCATCAGACTCCAAGCATGAAGAGAAGACAGGTGGACAAAAACTATACAAATTACTCATTGAAGTTAGTATTTATTGTAAAGCTTTACTTTAAAAAATACTCTTTTAACTCCATCGTCCTTTCTATGTAATGGAACTAACTCTTGATGTCTCATCATGTGAATGTTGTATGTGTTAATCCATCTTAAGGATCGTCTTAGCAAAATATATAATAATTAATAAATATGTATGATTAGTGTGAATAATATTAAAGATATGTTGGATCGAAAGATATGAATCATACAGATCAAAATTGCGAAACCCGTAAAGTCCATGAATATTGTCAAGACTAAAAGAAAAGACTTGAAAAGAAAGTTAATCTCAAAATGTTCTTAGCATATTTATATTGTAATGTTTAGGAACTTAGCATTATCTATTGATAACATTATGTTAATGTTAGCAATATATATATATATTGTATTCTCATATTAAATACAATACAATAATATCTTTATTATATTATACTTTACATGATATCAGACCTATATAATTGTTGTGTTGTGTTTAATATTGTGTTGTGTTGTGTTTAATATGAGAATACAATATGCATATATATTGCCAACATTAACATAATGTTTAGATAATGCTAATTTCTTAAACATTAATATAAATATGCTAAGAATATCTTGAGATTAACTTTTTCGTCAAGTTTTTCCGTTTAGTCTTGACGATTCTCATGGATTTCACAGATTTCGCAATCTTGGTCCACAAGATACATATCTTTCGGAACAATACTTGGATTCACCCTCTATGGTGAACTCTTAAATTCACCACAACTCTTATTACCAATCAAATTGCCATGTATGATTAGTTAAAAAAAGAAATAAATTAAAAAAAAGAACGATACTTTCATGATTTTTTCTTCTTCTTAGATTTATTTTTCATGACTTCTTCTTTTTCATCACCCATAAAACATATTTACAACTTTGCTTGTTAAATTAGAATCTGCAATCATCTATCCATATATCCTAAATCTAAACTCTATACCATAAATCTAAATCTAAACCCTAAACCCAAATCCTACCCCCTAAACCTAAATCCTAGATTTTTTAAATTCTAAATCTCAAATTCTAAACTCAAACTCTAGATCTTGAACCTAAATCTGAAATCTTAGAGAAATAGTATCAACATTAATCATAAACATGAAATTTCAGATCTTAAAAAAAACCAGAGGATGAAAAAGAAGAAGAAGTCATAGACATATTTAACAAAACACAAAACAGAAGCTGCAGTCAACGTCTTTTGTTTTTACTTTTTTTTTTCTTTTTTTTAATTTTCTTTTCTTTTCTATTCTATTAGTCCTACATGTCACTTTGATTGGTGATTAGAGTTGAGGTGAATTTGAGAGTTCACCATAGGAGGTGAACATATCTTTAATAAATAACGAAACGGTCAGGGACCACGGAATATAGTGATATGAACATAAAAGTAATATGTAACGGAAACAACGTAACGATCAATCTCTCAAACCAAATATTATTCGCAACTATGGTAGTAAAACTGTCTGATATATGTCATCCTTCGTTTATATCCTCGTCACAATGTCCCCTGAAAATCTATTTCATTTACTTATTTGTAAATTATAATATGAAAAAGCTGTAATTATCTATTCTTGTTAACCACTGGTCCATTTTTCTGAAGATATAATAATATATCTTGGGGTTCTTTCATAGTTCATATCATTAATCTGTTTCACTGACAAAAACAATGGATCATAACAGAAGTGAACGCTTCGTCTGAGAATTAGAAAATAATACTTTTGGGACATTTCCTTATACAAGGTTCGAAACAATCTGCATCTGCGTTATAGCCATATTTATTTCTACAATCTTTGTAGCAGCTAGCATTTGTTGTCTGGCATTACTGGTTCCGTATGAAACTCATTTTTTCGTTTGAGATTAGACACGACCCATGTTGAACCAATTTTTTTTTTTACTAATATTCGTTTTTTTTTCTAGAACGAAGTTAAAATACGTAGTACATTGATATAACTCAAATTGTCGTATGAAAAACACATGGACCATCATAATTCTTTGAGTATTTTGTATGATAATAAACAAATAGTATTCCTACTTGGGGCAGTTCTTCAAACAATCGTGCATGCAAACTTCGTTATTGCCACATTTGATGAGACAATTTCTGTAGCAGATGGCGTTTCTACCTTGTTGTGGCAATATTGCTTCATCCCTTTGTATTACATACATCAATATTTAATACAGTAATAAACAAGAACAAAATATTTTAATTAAAGAGAAGGAACACGTAGTACGTACTTTAGGAGAAACCGTGGTGTGTGAGGTTTGGGGCAAAGGAATCTGCAATTCATTTGGCACATGTCATCTATGCCGCAATTGATAATGCATTTTTTGACGCATGATTCGTAGTCTTCTTTTGGTTGATTAGTAATAGCACATTCCACTGCTACCAGTACCATCATCACCATCATCATCACCATATAATCTTTTTGAGCCATTTCTGATATAACTTTTTTTTGTTCAAACAGGTTTAAGACTCAGGAGTAGTAAGAATGTAAGATTGATGTTTGTTGTTTGTTTGATTTTATTTGTGTGGTTTATGTGTATGATGGAGGAAAGATTATATATGAAACTATTATTCCTTCATTCTAGTCTTCGTGTTGTTTCACCCCCATTAAATTGCATATATTGTTTTAGTTTGACCTTATTTATTTTTGTTTGAATAACAGTCTTTTTGACATATTCTTTCTTCTTATGGCATATACTAATTGGAATGAAATCATATATATAATGAAAGAGTTTCGTCTCTTCAAGTGTCCACCTGAACACTTATGATCCCATTGAAAAAGAAATATGTGTTTGGAATTTTAGTGAAGAGTTTTGTGATTTATAAAATGAGCTTTAATGATTTACTCTGAAGATTGTTTTAATATATAGCGGTTTAAGAAAATCATTTGACCGATATGCTAAACCCGAAAGTGGCCCAAATAAGTTTTTTTGTTCTATAGACTATAATCCTCATCTTCAATAGAATTCTAGGATTTCCATCACTTCAGGCTTCTCTGAGAAACGCAAAGTCACCCTTTCGTTTTCCATGAAACAACCAAATCCGTACTGTGTCAATTCAGTTTTACTTGGCTTTTATAAGAAAATAGAAATCCGGTCCAAACCTTACATTGCTTGATCTGATCCTATCTGGTTTCTAAACGATCCTAAACTCCACAACTCAAATAACCCAAAATCTGAATAATCTGCATTGATTCAAACTGAAAATCCAAAGGCCCATCACACATATCGTTTTTTTTATCAATCCCATCACACATATCGTAATAACCAAAGAAGAGCAATAAATTACACTCGAAGTGTTGTGTTCATGAAATTTGACTTTACCTGCTTAATATTTTTTTTGAAAAAAATTTACCTGCTTAATATTACAATAAACGTAAAACCTATTTCTCCATGACAGCCAAAGCAACAGTATATATAGCAAAAACTAATTATGCGCTAATGTCGAATCTTGAAATAAAGAGATAATAAAAGGTTTCCGAAAACTAATTGTTTTAGACCCTGTTTATTTTATGGAAAGAAAACGTCTTTGGTTCTGATTTCACTTGTTAGAACATCGAAGCGAACATCACAACTTCTGGTTATATCAACTAAGTTCCAATTCTTAAAATAATCATGCAAAAGTTTGTCTTCCTAGCTAGGCATGCGCTTTTATCTGGTTGGTGCCTTGATAATATATATATCGTTCTGTCGTATAGTTTATGTATTTTTCATTTGAGATTTGACATGACCCATATATATAGAGCCATTTTTTTACTAGTATTCAGTAATTTATTTCTGGAACGAAGTAAAAACAATCCCAATATATTGATATGGACTCAAATTGCCTTATAAAAAGCCACATGGATCATCATAAAATTTTGAGTATTTTGTATGATATTTAAAAGAGAGTAGTCCTAGAAGGAGCAATTCTCCAGACAGTTGTGCATGCAAAATTCGTCCTCGCCACATCTGATGCGACAAGTTTTTACGCAGATAGGGTTTCCACCTTCTTGTGGCAATTTTGCTTCATCCCTTTGTATTAAGACCACATAAATATATCAATATAGTGGTAAAACAAGAACAAAATATTTTAAAAAGAAGGAATACGCAGTACTTACTTTTGGATAAACTGTGGTGTGTGAGGTTTGGGGCAAATCCATCTGCAATGATATTGGCAACGCTCATCTGTGCCGCATTTGTCAAAGCAATTGTTGACGCATGATCCGTAGTCTTCTATTGCTTCATTTATAGTAGCACATTCCACTGTTACCAGTACCATCACCATCATCATCCCCATACACATTTTTTGAGCCATTTCTGATAGAACTTTTTTTTTGTTCAGACAAGTTTAAAACTCAAGAGTAGTAAGAATGTAAGATTGATGTTTGTTGTTTGTTTAGTTTGATCTGTGTGGGTTTATATATACGGTAGATGAAAGATTATATATGGAATTTTCTATTCTATTAAAATTGAAATACAAATTAATACTTGCATATTTTCAAGTGGTTTCTAATAAATTTTCAATTATTTTTTAATTAATTTAACTATTTCACTTATTGAATTTTCTAAATAATCTCACAGCATTTATTATAGAAATACAAAATACTCCATTCGTTCTTAAATGATGTATGTTCTTGGGAAAAACTGTTTCGAAAAGATATATTTTTAATCTTTTTCCATGTATGATTTAATGTAAAATTGTAAGTTTCAAAAAGTTAATGGTGTTTATTGAATTTATATTGGTTAAAAGTTATAGAAACTTGTTATTCACAAAAAAATAATGCATTTATAATCAAAATTTAATGAGTTTTCTTAATATATGTGAAAAATGTATCTTTTAAAAATAGAGGAAGTATAATTTAAACATTTTAAATATGTTATTCCATCTTTTACATTCTTTTTCAGTTTTCTTAAATGCTTCATTAAGTGTCTTTGCATTTTTTTTTTCACTTTTTTAACTATTTCATTAATTATCTTTACTACTCTCTCCGTTTTGATTTAAATGTTGTTCTAGAGCAAAATTTTTGTTTCAAAATAAGTGTCGTTTTATGATTTCAATGCTGAGTTTACATCTATTATAATGTTGTTTGTCAATAAATCTTATGATGTTTCAAAATTTTGTGCTGAGTTTATTTTTTTCACTTTTCTTAACTATTTCATAAATTTTGTTGTTTGTCAATAAATCTTGTGCTGAGTTTACATCTCTTATAATGAAATTCTAATCTATCTGTTCCTAAAAATAATTCTGGAAAAAAAATTTTCTAAAAGATGGTTGTTTTATGTTTTCTACGGAAAAAATTACAAGTAGAAAATTAATTGGTTTTATTAGATTACTATTGACCAAAAATTATTAAAAAATGAAAATCACTAAAAACAATAAATTTATTATAGCACAACAAAACCCGAGTAAGATACTTGAGACACAACCCGAGTGAGATACGGGACAAATCCAGCAAAGACATACCTCCGGAGCATGTAACTAAACAAAAGAAATAAAAAACAACAACAAACTAACCAATGCGAGTTTCATCCACAAAACTTAAACTTTCAGCCGACACTGCAAATTGGACTACGACAACCCAACCTTAACAGAAGAGAGAGAGAGCAGGCCCAACCGAAGTGTCAAAAGCACCAGACAAATTAATCACTGCGGGAGAAAGGATAAGATGATCTCTTGCTTAATCTTTAATCCCAAGGTAATCAGGGACTCCGCAAATGCACAAGTTCAATACACCGTCCCACGACAACTGACAAGAAACCACCATAAATCGACGAGGAGACACCAAACCTCGACTTCTGGCAACCACACGGAAGCACGATCGTACCAAAACAACAAAGTTATCGAGAAAGAAGAAGCATTCAAGATGAGGAAAATTGCGAAGGAGATCCGTAAAAATATAGACAGAGCAAAGGGGACTTTGGATAGTTGAGAGGCGGAGATCTTCAATCACAATCACAAGCTTAACGGCGACTTTGAGGTAGTTGGGAGAAAACTCAAATACAGTTCTTGTCTGAATTGCAATATCTTTGACTGTTNTTTTTCTGTTTTTTTTTTTTTTTTTTTTTTTTTTTTAACCACTATAATTATTTATTTATAAAATATGAAATTACATAGAATCCGAACCAAATAAGAAACACAATGAATTACATAATTAATATGAAGGAACAACAATACACATGACAGTGACTCTTCATTAGACGCCATACATGTCATCCGAGCTTGAAACAGATTCACTCTGTCAGTTTTCTTCTGATTAGCCACGCTCGATCTCTTACGATTTCCATGTTTGGTTAACATCCACAAGATGAAATGCCAAACCTTATATCGTAACACAGTCACTATAAACACCAGTTTCCTTTGTTGTATAATATTGGCCAACTCCAAATTTAGATCTATAAATATCTTTCGAAAAAGAATCCAATATATTGATTCGTTCGAAGTGAATTGAAATTGAAGTTGCCAATATAAACTGTTTTTTTCTATCGATAAAATTTGCAAAATACTTGACTTAGCCTGTTTATAATAGAATTAACGTAAAACACATTTCTCCATCAATACAGCAAAAAAAAAAGTTACGAGTTATCTGCGTTTTCATCTGGTTGATGCCTTGATAGTATTCATATCGGTCGATCGATGGTATGGTCGCATAGTTTATGTATTTTCAATTAGAGATTTGACATGACCCAATATATAATGAAAACTTTTAATCGTAATCGATTAATCTTAATACATTGATATTAACTCAAATCGCCGTATGAAAAACACATGGATATCATCATCAGAAATGTGACTTTTTGTATGATAATAAAAAAGAGTAGTCCTAGTGGGGGCATTTCTTCTGACACTTGTGCATGCAGGTCATGTCATTGCCACATTTTAGGGTACAATTTCTGAAACAGATAGTAGCATCACCTTCTTGTGGCAGTATTGCTTCATCCCTTTGTATTAAGACCACATACATACATCAATATTTTACACAGTATTAATCAAGAAAAAAAAAGTTTGAAAAGAAGTAATCGCAATACGTACTCTGAGAGGGACGCTCGTGAGGGAGAAAAAGGGATGCTACTTGCTTTTATACAACATTCCATTGTTACCAATACCAACACGATCATCATCACCAGGCACATTTTTTGGGCCATTTCTGATATAGCTTTTTTTTTGGGTGAAAAGTGATATAGCTTTTTTGTTCAAAGAGATATAAAACTCAAGCGTAAGATTGCAAGGTTGATGTATGCTGTTTGTTTGGTTTAATTTTTGTGAATATATATAGGATGGAGGAAATATTATACATGGAACTATATCTACACTTTTACGCAGAAACACTAGAAAATCTACTCACAAAAGTCATAGTTAAGAATATATCTACACTTTTTAATATACTGTTTGAATTTAATAAAAATAAAATACCAAATTTAGTTGATATTAAATTTAGTTAAGAATATATTATTATTATATTTCAAAGCTTTAAAGTATAAGTAAAAGTAATATGGTTTATACAAAAGAATTATCCTTTTTTATATTATAGAAATTTTAGTTTAGTTATCTATATTTTAAAAACAAATATTTGTATAAAACATATTTGTATAAATTTCTATTTTTTTGTAAATAATTATTCATATAAAAATTACTTTTACGAATCAAAATCTAGTATTTCATTATTTCTAGTCTTTCTGGACTAGATTATACATATATTATTTTAGTTTAAATTGAGTATAGATTTATTTATTTTGTTTGAATTCCAGTCATTTTGACATATTCTTTCTTTTTGTGCCATGTTGTAATTGGAAAGAAATTCTCAGAAAAAGAACAATATTCTCTAAATTTTTGTGCATGTATACATACAGAGACCCAAAAATATATGACTGGACATACTTTTTTCGAAAATAGAATCATATATTAGAAATGTACAATTAAAACTATTTGACGAATTTTTATATGTATCATTAATAATATGATTATTTACATATTATTTTCTTCACGTCTGTTCTGTATTTTTGTGTATTTGCAGGAGCAACATATTGGTTTTCTTTTTCATCATGTTGGTTGTATTGAGTTTAATCGTTTTCATGCTAACGTATAAGTGAAGACAAGGTTAATAGACATCTAATTTATTAAAAGAAAAACACTATTTTTATCTATCATAAAAAACTATCTAATCCATTTCATTAATTACACAACATGACATAATAATCAATAAATATATTAATAATAAACTAAACTTAACAATAAATTTGAATTGTATTTTCTAGTTTAACAAAATCTGTTGAAAAAAATCTTACAAAAATTTTATCAATTTAAAAAAAATATATTTTTATTAAATAACACATTAATTAATTTGGTAATTAGTAATATAATATTAAAATTAATTAAAATTACTCAAAAGTCTTTTTTGTCAACCTCGAAAGTCTATTTACAGTGACAATTTGAGGTAAATTGCCAAATGATAATGTTAAAAATATGAGTAGTTAGTTGATTTAATATTACATTAACGTTGTAAAGCAAAGATGCACGTGCCTATTTGTCGAAAGGCACGTGAGGTGATCCCAAGACCAGACTCTTTCTCTTCTTCTTCTCCAAAAGTCGTCTCTTTCGATTTGATTCAATCAATCCCCTCCGCGAAATCTCTGCAGCTCATCGAATTCAATCTTCCGGATTCCGAAACCCTATATCCCCACCCGGATCCGATTCCGTGACCCGATTCTATCTCGTGAATCATTCTTATCGAGGCTTTCAGATGATCCCCAAAACGTTAAGATTAATCTACGATTCAAGGTTTTAGATTATCGCGATAAAATGTCGCGATTCCCTCGTGGGTTCGTGGAGAATTCATCAATGGAGGAACCCGTAACGCCTCCTCGTCGTCCGAGTATCTGTTTCAGGCCGATAAACCCTTCTGATTTAGAACGTCTTGAGCAGATCCATCGTGACTTGTTCCCAATCAGGTTAGCTTAAAAGTTCCTTCCTTTGAAGATGTTAGAGTCCTGTTTTGGGATTTTGACTTTACCCTTTTGGGAAATTTGATGTCTTTCTTTCTTCAGGTATGAGTCTGAGTTTTTTCAGAATGTTGTGAACGGTGGTGATATCGTCTCTTGGGCTGCTGTTGATCGGAGCCGACCTGATGGTTACTCTGAGGAGCTTATTGGTTTTGTTACTGCCAAGTTCGTGCCTGCTAAAGAAAGTGAAGTGAGTTTCTTTCTTCTTTGTCTTAGTTTTTAGCTTCTGTAAAGAAGCCTGCAAGGTCTTGTCTTGTTCAATTGTAGATTCTGTCTGAATGTCTGAAATGTGTTTCTTTGCAACTGATTGAAAAGTTTTTTTATTGGTGACGTTTAAGTTATGATAGAAGCTGTGTTTTTTTTTTGTTATGTGAAGAAGCTGCAAGGTTTTCTAGTGTCGACATTGAATGTTTGAAACAGTTTGACGAGATGGGGTGCTTAGAAATTTCTCAAAAATCAAAACTTTCTAACAGTTTTCAGCATCTAATGGTTGAAACTTGTTTTCTGGTATATGTTTACCGCATGGGTTTATAAGCTTTGAATGTTGTTGAAATATTTCATAATGTCATATGGTATAAGCTCATGTGATATCAGATGAGTTTCTTACAAAAGTTCTTTAATATCTTGATCGTGATGCAGACTTTTTTTTTTCTAGTCATTCACTTAATGTAACAAGTCAATGGATATCCTTTGCGTATATATGCTGAGACTTTTCAATGTGTTGCGCAGATATCAGATCTAATAAGATATGACTCGTCCAAGGGAGAGGAGACTTTGGTGTATATCCTAACACTCGGAGTTGTAGAAACCTACAGAAAACTAGGAGTAGGTACTGATTATGACCCCCATGTAGTAAACAAAAGATCTGGATTTTTATTGATTCTTTTGCTTGGTTTTGTGAATATTAAGCTCTGCAACTTTCTTTTTGTTTTAATATGCAGCTAAGTCACTTATTAAGGAGGTAATCAAATACGCTTCTAGTATCCCTGTCTGCCGTGGTGTTTACCTTCATGTGATTGCACACAACAACCCCGCAATCCGATTGTACAAAAGAATGTCTTTCAGATGTGTGAGGAGACTACACGGATTCTACCTAATCAACGGCCAGCATTTCGATTCTTACTTGTTCGTCTACTTTGTCAATGGTTCTCGCTCTCCTTGCTCACCCTTGTAAGTTACACAACACTTTCGTTTTTTATTTATTCATATACCAATGTTTGCTATGGTTTAATCATGGCTGCATTTGCAGAGATCTTGTGGTGTTGGTTCTGAACTATGTGAGGAGTGGGATCAAAGTAGTGGCATCAAAGCTGACAATGAAGCACGAAGAGAAAGGCTTGAGAGGGCTTAAATGCAAAGACAACACGCGGTGTCTATTGCCAACTCAGACCAAACGTAACCTTGCATCATCAGAAAGAGTATCTTCAGGGTACGATTATGTTTAGTGTTTGTAAAATTATTCATTTCCATGTCTTCATTAAGCTCTGGTTATTTATATGATCTTAATAAATTTAATGTAATAAAAATGTAAATATAGTCGAAAAAACTTGTCTTTTTAGAGAAGGAGGTGATACGATCATAGTTAAGGCTTATTTGGCCATGGTTCGGAGAAATTGTAAATATTGTGATGTTGGTTTGGTTTCGGTATTGTGATAATCAAAAGCTATTTGAGATGGTTCCGAGAAATTGAACCGAATTAAAAATATAGCATTTGGCTTTTTTACATTATCACACGTTTATCATCTGTCACAATCTATGATTTAAAAATGATTGAGTGTTCAATCAGAATTAGAACTAAGGAAACAAAATCATTGACCAAAGTATACATCTTTGTTTTTTTTGTTTTTTCAAAGTATGCATCTTTATTTTTTGAAACAGGCTCTCTATTAGTATGCATATTTCTTGTATTTTTCCTTTTAAGATTTCTTTCTTTCGCATAAATTAACACATGTGAATATGTTGATGATGATCAATAATATCCCTTTGTTAAATGATAATTATGATAATGATGAAGACGATATTTACGATAGCAAGAAATATAATTTCGATATATTTTTGTTTGTAAATCATCTGTTTCAGATCATAACATGTTCAAGAGTCAGTTTACAAAAAAAAAATATGTTCAAGAGTCAGCTTAGTCTCGGCCGCAAGAATAGAAATAGTGCCAAGATGTTCTGTCCCGTGAGACATGTAGCGTAAGTTATGTGTAACTCTTTATATTTTTTGTTCAGTTAGTCTTTTTGTCTCCTACGGAAGTCAAGATCGCGTCACTTTCGAGAGCATGTATCGTAGTTCACTTCTTCTTACCCATCGCCAACTAAATCTTTAATCTTCAATCATATTTGGTAAAACAAACAAAAGTATGCATATATATTTCTTATCCAAAAGTAATCATATTTATTTGTTCATTTGGCATAGGATGGTCAAAATTTTGTTTTGTTTTTTGCATCTTTGACTAAAAATACAATTAATAGTAGACGTTACTGGCTTGACTGCTTTTCTTACGCGTTTGTATGTGCGTTTACGCTTTGCAGAATGCTTATTTCCAGATAAAATAAAAACCGAGAAAACTATCTGTCTTTGCGTTTGATGCTGTATTTGGGTTTATTTACAATAATAAATGGAAAAGTAAAGAAACTTTGTATTTTAAAATATATAAAATAGTTTCTAAAAGTGTAATCACAAACAAAATCAAATATTTGTATTTAATACAATAAATATTTAAAACTTACAAGATCAGTTTACTATACATGGTGAAAAAAGGAATGTGATCTTAAGGGAACCATAAATATGCATATATAACTCTATCGACAACAAAAGAAAATTATAAAATTATTCTCTCTAAATTTATTTTTTCAGTCTTGACAATTCAGGAAACGGCCATGCAGGTTCCGAATACGTTTGCCTGCAAAAAGGATAATTAAAAGAAAAACATCAGACTAGCCAAACCGTCGATTATATGCATTCATGTGAAAACTAGAGAAATTCAAAATATACGAAAAATAAACACATGTGAAAGAGTAACGAGGGATCTTACTCCATGATCTCTTTCCAATAAGAATCACCAGCTTCATCATCAATAGTGTCACACCATGGCTGATGGTGATCTTGTGTGAACGACGAGTTTGATGATGAAGGGTTAGAGTTATCATGACGGTGAACGATGTCTTTGTTTTTGATCATCATCTGGCTTTGGCTAGATTCTTCAGGAGACGCCGCAACCAATAGAGGGAGCGAGTTATGATCATCTTGAACATTCATTTGCATCAGGGAAGAAAAAGAATCCAAAGGCTGATCAATCATTTGGTTGTCTACCATCAGTTTCTCGTCGTGGTTAGCCCCAAGAATGTGAGAGGAGTTTTGAGGTTGGCCAAAAAGACTATGGTTCTCTAAGTAAGAATATTGTCCAAAGAGATTGTTATTGGTCTGCATGGTTAATGGAGAAGAACATGGATTATTGGTGTTATTGGTGCTCAGGACTTGAATCATGTTGTGTAATAATTGGGCTTTGGCAAGAGTTGTTGCATCCAGTTGCACATTTTGATTGAGATTCAAGAGGTTGTTGAAATTTGCGGCGGCGATAAGTTGTGGGAGAGCGGCTAACACGTTTAGATGGTCGGTTCGAGGCCTATGTGTCACCGGATCAATCCCCATTTGGAGAAGTTTCTTTCTCAAATGTGTGTTCCAATAGTTTTTGATTTCATTGTCCGTTCTTCCTGGAAGATTACCGGCTATCGACGACCACCTTTCAAAAACATATACGAAATATAAACTAACGAAACTGGTATTTTCCTAGTGGATTGGTTTAAGACAAGTACCTAATTTTTTCTTACTTTAATCATGAAAAGATAATTCGTTTCAAGATTGAAAAACGGCCGCATACGTATGCATGAAGAGAAAAACACGTATGGAGTTAGAGAAAAACAGCGTAGTAGGTGTTTCAATTATATTATTTTATCCTTAAACCCTGTACTAGTATATTTGTTCACTGTGTATTATATTGGGCAAATCCCTTATGAATTATGACAAAATAATATAAAATATCCTCAAAATTATCACTTAAATGATAAAATAACTCAACTAGTTTAAACCCCGAATCTTCGCCTCATAATATTAAATCATAACCTATATTCACTAAAATCAAACACAAATATAAAAAATATTTAAAATTTACCTTTTCATTAATACTATTTTGGTATTTCCCCCATATATGCTATTTTACAACAAAATATGTTTTAGTGTTAATTTTAAAATATTTCATACTATAACTGAATTTATAAATATATAATTCAATCTAGATCGTTTCATGCAATTGCTTTTAGACCATCTAGTATATAGTATATCAGTAAGAACGATATATTTAACTAGAAGAATTAGCATATGATTTAGTGAACTACTTAAGGAATGATATGTAAGAGTATTTGGTTACTTGTTTCCAAGAAGCGAATGGAGGTTGATGATAGTTTCTTCTTCCTCTTCAGTGAAGTTTCCTCTCTTGATATCAGATCTCAAGTAGTTGGCCCATCTCAGTCTACAACTCTTTCCACATCGGTTTAAACCAGCTTGCTTAGGAAGAGCCCTCCAGCTTCCATGGCCGTGTTTTTGAATGTGATTGATCAGTTTCTCATCCTCTTCTTGTGTCCATGGCCCTTTCTTTAGCCCGTTCTCATCGCAACACGGCGATCTCCCCATCTTTACTATAACACAAATGTTAAATATTCTTAGAAAATATTCTTTAATAAATCTAGAAAAATTAGCAAGAGATCAAAGCTAATATATAAGAAAGAAGCAAATACGCTTTTGATCCCTAATAGTATTCATGATTAAATATGAACGTTGTGTGAGCAGAAACAAGACTACACAAGTAAACTAACATATGTTTTTGTATGTATGTATATATGTGTTGTCGAACCTGTTGAAGATAACTTAGAACTCACAAGGAGAAAGGTTTTGAGGCTAAGTGTGTGTGTGTATGTGTGTATCTGATCTTTGCGCTTTATATAAGGTATTTGTGTCTCGGGTCTTGTATCTTGTCGGAACGAGAAGATCTTAGTTTAGCTTTTGACTTTGATTGCCCGTACGAAAATACCCCTGTGGAAACTTATCATATTAATATTTGTAAGAAGAAGAAATAGAAAGGAAGAGAAGAAGATGATCAAGTTTGTGAAGCAATGTAGGTACACAAAAGTTGCTACAACTAATCCCATATGTTGACAAAAGAGAGTTTGTGAGGCCTTTAAAGAATTTTAATGTACAGTAGAAATATCAATCAAGTATCATGACATGAATATGAAAAATAATCATAGCAACAAAAAGATGTGTATTAAAAAATATGTCTTTGAAAAGTAAAAACACCAGAGAGTAAAAATTGATGTCGTTTTTTATTTATGACTTATGAGACAACATATATGCTTAATTATTAATGATTTTCTTGCCCGTTTGATATGCAATTAAAATATTCCATTTGTAAAATTTTCAATGTCATGAGTTTGTCATCTCCCTTTCAGAATATACATGAAACCGATTCGTACCAACATATATATTAAGTTTCCACGTGGAGACGTTGAGGTTTTTTTTTAGTTAGCAGACATTCAATTATTTATTTAGTTAGCAGACATTCAATTATTATTGTGTAATTGTAGTATTCAGTATCTCTATATATGTATAGCATAAGTTTGCATGGAACAGTGTTTACAACTGTATGCAGCACTATTCATTACTCAACAAATGATTCACACCATGCCACGTACTATATAATACGTATGTTAAGAAACATTATTGAAGTCAAATTGTTCATAATTGAATATATCGTGCTCTGATCAATAAAACAGTTGGCAACGATGAAAACATATACATTTTACTAATTCAATTAAATAAAAATGTTTTGGACAAGCTTAATATAAACCAATTTAGAAAATCAAAACGCTAATATCATATTTTGTCTTTTTTTTATTTCTTAAGTTAATATAATAAGATATTGTTTTCATTAGCTAGGTACTACTTTATCTGTTCTAATATACGGTTTCGTTTTAAAACTCATATACTGAAATTATATAGCGACTATTAATTAGAAAAAAAAATCTAAGCAGTCTTCTTTGTGAAATACCAATAATATTTTTTCATATATTTTGAGAATCTCTAGTTACTCATATAAACAAGAAATTAGTTAGATAAAATTAATGGCTAAAATTGAAGTTGGGGGTTTATTTTTGATGAAGATATAAAATTACATCCAGTAAAAAGTCTGTGTGTAAATCAGTGAATAATAGATTACATTTTCTGCTACATTAGTAATGGAAGTATAGATCCAAGAATTAAGAAATGAATCCGGAGTCTTGATATGGTGGTTGATTATTGGTGTAAATTTAGTTTTAAGCACATCAAGGCACGCAAACTCATACACCCTGGGACCCGCAAAAACCCTAACTTCTTCTAACGACTAAACTAATTCTCATTCAACACTAATCCAATCTCTTTGGATGCTTCTACGTTGAAGTTAATTGGTTCACAAAATATTTTTACGTGGCTTTATTGTATATAAATATATTTTCATGTCATCAGTTTATAATAATACATTTCGTTAGATCACTGATTAATTTAATATGGTTTTAAATTCGTCCGAGAAATCATTTCTGCTTACCGGTTTGTATAACGAATGACAGTAGATTATAATATCAGGTAATTCAGTCAATAGGTTAGTCATTCTTATATTCTAACCTATCGAATGATCTTACTGCATCATTATGTAGGTGTCTATTACAATTTTATATCTGAGATTCCGTAAATATATATTAATCATATGTGCAGCGGATCGTAATCAAACTGCAAATAATATTTTAAGAAAATAATCAGAAAACATCAAGATGCTAACAAAATTAAGTAAATGTATGCAATGCACTATCCGTGAAGCGGAAGTTTCCAACAAACTGGATACGTCAATGCTACAGTTGATCTTCCTCTAACCAAACACTTATAGCTCGTTTACGTTTGCCCTTTAAGAGATAATCAAGCATGAATGCATATACTGTTATTTTATTTACAATTAATAAACTTATGTACCATTTAAAAAAAGTATCTCTCATAACACAATGCATTAAACATCTAACATAAGTACATAACAGTTTCTCTTTTATTTACCGAAATTTGAAGTTGAAACCTTGAAAACCATTCTTTAAAAGTTCATAGCATAACAATCAAACATCTCGCGTTCACTAATTAAGTTTTGATTGTTTGTATATATACATCTGAGTGTATTTTGCATATTATCCATAACAAATAAAATATGCATATTATCTTCGTTATGATGATTATAATATTAAAATATAAAAAAGGCAAACGCAAAGAGAATTAACACGCTAAGTTTTTTATAATGTTTCAAATTGACATTAGCTCAAAATTAGTTAAGGACAAAACTTGCGTAAGTACTTGAGCTTCTCCGCAATCAACAAACCAACACCACAAAGTATTTATGCACGTCACACATAAGTTGAATTAAGGACAAAGTAAAATTTTCTATCTCAGTATACTACTTAATATGACCCCTCTCTGACAAGAGAGTTTATTTTCTTGTGTATGAGTCAAACCTAACATATTGAATAAAGACCAAACTGCATCAATCTGCACGTTACATTGCCATGCATTTACGCAAAATTTTATTTAAAAACCTAAAGTTCACGAGAAAAAAATCTTACTTTTACTGAGAGAAAGTTACGTATAACACCTACTTTGACATACAATGAATACATTTACAGTACACATTAGGATAAACTTAATTAAGCTGTCATAATGCACATTTTACCTTCCACATTTACTTTTAGGTTTAGGATAAAACTATAAAGATGAAAAGAGGTGGTTAAAACGAAGACTTCTATGTCAAAAAGCGTAGTAAGTCTTTGATTTACCTTCTCAAAGTTGTTAATTAAAAGTCAAATATAATGGGAAGGACTATTTCAGGAAGTATATAAAAATCAGAAAGTGAAAAGACTTAAACACTAATTAACAGTGAAGCGTGAGGGACTTGAAGTTCGACGCAGTCAAAAAGTTAATATTCCTCTACTGGTTGATGATGCCTTCTATAGCAGGGAACTCAAAAGCTCGCTGCCTTTTCCGAATAAAAGTTTTTGTCGAATGATTTATAATCATTTGTTCATATAGTAATAATACAGATGATGTTTATTCATTTCACACAACTTTTCTACCTTTAATAGTTCTAATAGTTCTAATTGTTCTTTTTCTTTTCCATATAGTAATAATCATATGTTTTTTCATAAAGTAATAAAACACACGATGTTCTTTAATAGATTCTTATGGTGCTCTCATATAATATTTTCTTAATATTTCTCAATCCAGTTATTATATTTTGCTCTCAACTTTTATTAATACAACTAAAAGATCATAAATATTGGGGATGATCACTTCCTTGATTATTCCACCAGTAATGAAAACAAATTAAATAACCCTCAGATACCATCTCTCTCATCAGCTTCATCCAAGTTGCTAAAGCATCAATGCCAACCCCAATATGAATATAGACACATACACATATGCGTGTGTGGGAATATGCACATGTCAATTCATAGAATAAGATGCTGGAGAAGTTATAATTTTGGATTATCAAAATCAACCACTGAATGAGAACGGAACCAGAGACCTACATTCAGGACGTAATCATTAAGTTTCTTAAAATGAAACCTCATAAATGTGAAAAAAAATTCTAGATTCATTTCACATCTGAGGAGGTTAAAATGCATCAAGCTCGCTCCATAAAAGTTCTAAGAGATTCATGCGCCAGTTAAGACAAATCACAGACCTCAATCAAGATAATCTAAAAAGGGACCTATGTGATAATTGCTCTTCATTCTGTACCAACAATGCAGAAACAAGGACTGATACAAAGACCTAAGCGCTGGTTTTACATAACCAAATTCAGAATAATGAGAATGGAAAGCACAGCATAAGAAAGTTTGCAATTAACTTCTCCTTTATAGAGATACACCTCGCTTTGGTAAAGCAACTGTAAAAAGTTTCATCAATCAACTATCTCAATCTTGGCAGATTGTTAAAAAAAAACAGGCGCCATAAAAGGTTTACTAAGAGTAAAAGAACAGAGCAAATGGCCAAGAACTTAGAAATCCAACGGTTCTCATTTCTCAAGAGTAGCAACGGTTATGCATCTGAACAAGGCTTTGCAAAACTTTGAAGTAAACAACTAAGAAAATAATAAAAAAGGCACAAGTTCAAGAATCCATAAGACAGATTGAAATAGTCTGCAATGGCAAGTTGCAACAAATCCCATAACACATTGCAACGATAGAAACCCTCCCTAACAAATGTTCCCACTAAAACAACTTGGCAGATTTGTTCTCAGACATGACGTTTCTTTCGACGTCCCGATCTTCTCCTCGGAGATATCAGGTAAAGATCATCTCTTTACGCACTTTAGATAGTCTCCAACCACATAGACCTTGAAGATCACGCCACTGTGATTCACAAACTCCTGCAGCAGAATCGGTGCCTTTCAGTATCTTCATCCCTTTGTATATCAAGAACATTTTGTGAAAACCGTCATGGTGTCTCCTCTCAAATCGGACGTATAATAATCTATGATTTAATGGTATACAGAAAACCGGCATGGTTAGCTGATCTGTGTCTTCTTTTCCTTTTGCCCATAAAAGCTTTTATTTTGCAGTCAGTGAAGAATGCATGTAAGTATACGTACTGGACTATTGAAGAGATTCACCTTATCTACTATATAATACCAAAATGTACATATACAAAACAATCCCAAATAAGCATTTGTAATCTTAAGACACATTATAATGGCGGTACACCAATTGGTATCTGGACTGCTGTGAAGCCTTTCGTCAATGGCGGTGCCTCTGGTATGCTCGCCACTTGCGTTATCAGCCCATTGATACGATTAAGGTAAATTAAACGTTTCGCTATACATGTTTTCATGTAGAAGCTCGTTTTTATAAGTGGAGTTATTGCCTGTGGTTTACTGATACATTTTTTGTGTGTGTTGAAGGTGAGGATTCAACTAGGTCAGGGATCTGCAGCTAGTGTGACCACGACCATGTTGAAGATTGAAGGTATTGGTTCCTTCTGCAAGGTGAATAGTACTTTCTTTTGGATTTTACTATGATATATCTTGATGCATTTGCTTATATGGAAGATGTATGTATCTATTGCATCTGTGTGTCTTAAATCTCTGTGCACCAGCAAAAGTCCAGCACTCGTTGGTCGGGCCGTCTTTTCGGTTTAGGAAAATTACTTTTTCTATAGTATGTATTCCTATTGGGAAAAGAAAATTGGATTTTTTGAGGCTTGTATAAATATGGTTCTAAGGGTTTGTAAGTTAATTATTCAATACAATAATAAGAAATCATAAACGAGTATTTACCTCAATATGTTTTGTTCTCTACTTTCTTCTTGGTTAATTCGCAGCCGTTACAACAGTATCTATTTAGCATGTTATCTATTAATATTCTGATGTTGATTCCTCGTGAGCAGCTTCTTATAAGTTGATGCGGTAGATTGTATTTGATGATCTGCTACTCAGTTGATTTCATATCGAGCAGTCTTCTCTGAATCTCTGTCTTGCTAGCTACAACATTTGTCTTACCCCATTTATGCAAAGAAGATGTCCCCTGAGCTTATTTGACATGATTTTTTCTTCTTTTCTAATAGGGATTATCTGCTGGTTTGCTGAGGCAAGAAACTTACACCACAGCCCGTTTTGGATCACTCAAGTAAGTTAAAATCATTTGGCATGATGAATCCTCTTGTAAATGTACATTTACAGCACATAATCTACTTATTACAGGAGTGTTGTCATGCATGACAGAAGAATTTGTGTGTTTGACTTGATCAAATTTAAAAGTAGTAGACTAGAGAAAATACTCTTCGTGAGAGAGGAGTTTCTGAACTCTCGACCATGCTCGAATTGATCCGAATGCAATCTCCTTGCTCTCTTTTGACTCCCTTAACCCTAATAACAACCCATCTCAGATTAAGATAGATTAGAACTGGATCATTGAGCATCAAAGTTCAAACGGGTTTGTTCTCAACATGATCGCTCAACAGTCAACACAAGAACTTGTCCGGAATAGCCACAACGAATCTGGTCTCATTGTCATAATCTTTCCTCAACGACTTGCAAACAAAGTTTTTAAGACACCATTTTTAATTTGTTCTTTACATCTCAAACTGTTAGTGACTTAATGATCTTATTAAACTAAGATTAAGCCATATAAAGAACACACACTGCACAAGATGCTTACTAATTACTTTTTTTTAATAATTATAAGTTTCATAATATCCTTAAAGACTAAAACAACCATCTAAATTAACAAACTAAAACCTGAGTCATCCAACCATATACAGATTATAATGTCTAAAACAAAAGGACCATCTTAAATAAGTAGGAGAATCAAGTCAGACGTTAGGGCCATGAACAACCAGCCGTTTCGGTATCGGCATAGCTCTAGCACGGAACCCCGTCCCTTTAACACGTCTTTGAGTTGGTCGACAAAGCTTCAAAGCCTTTCCCACTGCACCATCATCGAAAAAGTAGACCAAAGCACGTCTGCAAAAGAAAAACTGAGGTTAGATGGAGTTTGTAAAGGAAAAAAAAATCACACACGGTTTACTCAACAAACCTTTTGAAAACAAAAACATCGGTGATCTCTCCACAGGAAGAGAAATGGCTAATCAAAGCCCTCTTGACATCAGCCTCACAGAGTGAATAATCATATCCTTTGACAGTAACGCCTCGGCTCCTGCAATAATGAATTTGTCAGCAAAATAAAGAAAAACATAATGCAAGAGAAAAATATGCGTGTATATAAAATTTACTTGTATCTTTTGAAGTGGGCGGCGTATTGACGTGCCGCTTCACGAGTAGTCAAGCCGGATCTCAGACTACTTAGCGCTGGTGGTAAAATCTTGACGGACACTCTCCATCCTCCCACGTCACTTCCGTGGAGTGCCAAGGCCTTCTCTGCTGCATCTTGCCCCCGAAGAACCACAGTAGTACTTGTGCCGCTGATAGCATTGGTCACGGGGTCTCTTGGCACCTCCACAAACTCCACGTTTCCACAGGAGCTGAAGTGGTTCACCAAGGAATTGTCGAGATCAAGGGGTCGAAGGGAAATGTCATATCCCTCGACACTGATCCTAACCCTGTAACATAAAAAAACAGATATATATATATAGTTAATGACACATCTTAAAAGAAATTTTCCAAAAACAGAAAGAAACGAAAAATCTATCTCACTGATTTTTGTAGAACTCCATGTACGACTCCATCGCATCCACAAAGCTCACACCTCCCAATGTCATTCTCTGATAAATAAAAGACATAATATGAGAAACGAGACCTAATCTAAAGAACAATTCAACACATGAGAAGCAAAAGCCATATCAGAAGAAGAAAGTTACCTTGGGGAAATTTGTATCTTTCACATCACTGAGCAGATGTTCCTCGCCTGAGACAAAAAAAAAACGTACATATCAGAAGACAAGACAGTTCACAAACACGATCACAACAGATGGCTATTGTTTATTTTTTGGGGACGTACCAAATTCCTCCTTGACTTGATGAGGAGCCACTTCTACAGGCACACGAACAAAGACTTTCTCCATTTTCTGAAGAAAAGCAGTATGCAATCAAGATGATTAAGTATATAACAAAAAGTATACTAAATATAAATTGTTAGGAAATGTATGTGTGTTACCTCGAGGCTGGACATAGTATAGTAAGCATTTGTGGGAATTCCAAGTCCTACATCGATTACGACCAGCACTGGATTGGGAGCAGGAGCATATTTGCAGAACTGAGGGTGAACATCCAAATCATTATCTCGAAGTTCAAGGCCTGTGCTGTACCAACCAACCATGTCTGAAAAGAAAAGAATTTTTGTTAAAAAACATTCTCAACATAGACATATAAAATCAAAGCAGCACGTTTCTGAAGTACCATTAATGCCGTGGAACAGTTGCAACATTGACTGTTGGTGTCTGTGATCAAGACCACAGTCCTCGTCATTCTCCTTGAAGGGCACTACAAATCATATGCAAGCAACAGTTAAGTTCATAGTGACAGTGTCTAAAGATAACATCTACGCAAACTCAAATAAAACCTAAAATATATATTTTTCCTCAACCCCAAATTTCTAACCAAACACGAATAAAACACCTCAAGAAGATAGTGAGTTGAGGCGAACCTGGGTAGCTGTTGATGACCTCAACGACACCGTTGAAGCTCCTGCCTAGAAGAGCACCGACAAGGCGCTTGCCTGAGTCCTTGGCGACGCGGTTGTAATCGTCGACGATACTACGCAAGACGAGTGGATGAACGACCACCTTCTCGATCGACCCTGCTGTTATCTGTTGCGTCTCTGTCACATCCATGTTCGGAGAATTAGCCTTGATTTCTTCTGGGAAAACTTCCGAACTGGTTTTTTTTTCACGACCGCGCTTCACGTTTTGCTTCTCCAGGAAACGTCCTCTAACCTACTTGTCCTCTCATCTATTTATTTCTCTTTTATAGGCCGGACTTGTAATGCCTTAATGGGGTTTTATATCTTATTAACCCCACTAATAACATAATGGACCTACCCAATATCATCATATCACGGGATTTACGAGAATACCATCAAGGTACGCTAGGCGCAACGCGTGCGGCCCACACGGGCCTAACGATTTATCGGAAAAGCGGGAAAAATCGGAGAGTATGCGGGGAGGAATTTTTAGTATATAATATTCAATTTATAGCTATAATATTAGTTTTTAGGTATAATATGTATTCATGGAAAAGATATTTGTCATTTGGTTAGTTGTTTGGTTCAATGACCCGGTTAGTTATATAATTAAGTGATATACATTCGTTTGGTTCAACTATCTAACTTAATTGAGAACACGTGGCTTATTAGAGCATGAGTATTGCTAGGACTTTTATTTTGTATCTTAGATTAGTTTATTAATATAACTAGGTTTAGAGATTTTGTTAAGATATTTGATTAAAAGGGGAAATTATTGGTAGATAGTTTTGTAGGTTCTTAGTTACAAAATTGAAACCATCACACAACGAAGCAACTGCAACAATGAATAAACCGCAGCTATGCCATTGGCGACCACCAAGAACCTGCAAAACCCACAAGAGCAAAAAGATAGAGTTGCAAACTTCACAAAATTGCAGACAGCAACAAACACATAAAAAAAAAACAGATAGATAAAATCTCTGCAAAAAGATAGAGTTGCAAATTTCACAAAGTTGGTTCTCCACTGACTCTCCCATTTCTCTTTCAGCTCCAGCTCCGGGGAAAACAGTTTC